>JAQQSZ010008770.1:0-12947 GCA_028646595.1 Phalanger gymnotis
TTTCAAGAAATTATCAAGGAGAACTACCCTGATGTTCTAGAGCCACCGGGCAAAATAGAAATTGAAAGTATCCACAGATCGCCTCCTCAAAAAGATCCCCAAAAGAAAACTCTTAGGAATATTGTCACCAAATTTCAGAGCTCCCAGATCAAGGAGAAAATAATGCAAGCAGCCAGAAAGAAACAATTTGAGTACTGTGGAAACACAATCACAATAACCCAAGATCTAGCAGCTTCTACATTAAGAGATTGAAGGGCTTGGAATTCGATATTCCGGAGGGCAATGGAGCTAGGATTAAAACCAAGAATCACCTACCCAGCAAAACTGAGTATCATGCTCCAAGGCAAAATATGGACTTTCAATAAAATAGAGGACTTTCAAGCTTTCTCAGTGAAAAGACTGGAGCTGAACAGGAAACTTGACTTTCAAACACAAGAATCAAGAGAAGCTGAAGGAAATATGCATATACACACACACACACATATATATGTAATATAAAAATAATGTATATATTTGGTGTATGTATGTATATATATGTAGTATATATACATATACACATATACATACATACACACACACACACACACACACATATATATATACACACACATATATATAGAAAGAGGGTACAGGGTGAGTTGAATATGAAGGGATGATATCTAAAAATCTAAATCTAAATATACTATATTTAATAAATAAACATAAAAATATAAATCTATAAAAATAAATATAAAAATATAAAATCAAATTAAGGGATGAGAGAGGAATATATTGAGGGGGGGAGATAGGGAGAGATAGAATGGGGTAAATTATCTCACATAAAAGTGGCAAGAAAAAGCAGATCTGTAGGAAGAGAAGAGAAGGCAGGTGAGGGGGAATGAGTGAATCTTGCTCTCACTGGATTTGACCTGAGGAAGGAATACCATACATACTCAATCGTGTATCTTACCCCACAAGAAAGGAAGAAGATAAAAAAGGGGGGATGATAGAAGGAAGGGCAGATAGGGGGTAAAGGTAATCCAAACCAAACACTTTTGAAAAGGGACATGGTCAAGGGAGAAAATTCAGTAAAGGGGGACAGGTCAGAAAGGAGCAAAATATAGTTAGTCTTTCACAACATGAGTATTGTGGAAGGGTTATACATAATGATACGCATGTGGCCTATGTTG
This sequence comes from Phalanger gymnotis, assembly GCA_028646595.1. Taxonomy (NCBI): domain Eukaryota; kingdom Metazoa; phylum Chordata; class Mammalia; order Diprotodontia; family Phalangeridae; genus Phalanger; species Phalanger gymnotis. The sequence continues at coordinate 1,170 of JAQQSZ010008770.1, forward strand.
AATTGCTTGCCTTCTTAGGGAGGGTGGGTGGAGAGGGAAGAAGGGAGACAATTTGGAACTCAAAGTTTTAAAAACAGATGTTCAAAAACAACAAAAAAAAGTTTTTGCATGCAACTAGGAAATAAGATACACAGGCAATGGGGTGTAGAAATTCATCTTGTCCTACAAGAAAGGGGGAAAAGGGGATGGGAGGGGAGTGGGGTGACAGAAGGGAGGGCTGACTGGGGAACAGGGCAACCAGAATATGCCATCTTGGAGTGGGAGGGAGGGTAGAAATGGGGAGAAAATTCACAATTCAAACTCTTGTGAAAATGAATGCTAAAAACCAGTTATATTAAATAAATTAAATAAATAAATTTAAAGATAAAAAAAAAACAAAATAAAATACTGCAGCTTTAAAAAAAAATTCTCAACAATTTCACCCACATTCCAATAAAAACTAGAAGCTACAGGTAAATACTGAGCCAGGATCCAGAGAAAGATGGGAAAACCTGTATGAACTGATGCAAAACGAAGTAGAAACAAGAGAGCACTACATGGAATGATGCTACGAAAAATATAAAATATTCTAAAAGGCATCTGGACCTTTTTAAAAATTTAATGACCAGTCAATCTCCAGATGATTAAACATACTTTCCCTCCTCATGTGGGGTGTGTGATCTGGCTTGGGGAAAGTGAAATAGAGTCAATGTTTCAAGGTGCTTTGTAAAATGACCTTGTTTCACTGCTTCTTTGTAACAAGAAGGGTCCAATGTAAATATGGTTGTTGGCATATCAGGAAATTCCAGTGACAAATGACATCATTAAAATAAAAAAAAATTACGTAATTATGTGTGAGTCCATATCCTGAAGAACTTTATGCCTCTCTCCCTTTACTACCTGGCCAAGTCTCTCTGGTTGTCAGTTTCTTTATCTGAAAAAAGAGTTCAAATAGTCTAAACTCTCTTCCATACCTACATCTAGGATGTTATGATGGTAACCTCAAAAACCTTACTGATAATTCAAGTAGGATATTTTTATAACTGCTTATATGACTGCCTCATTGCAAATATCCCTTCTGCAGATGAAAGGATCATTAAGGTTTTTTTTAAGTCTGTCAGTCACCTCTGTTGAATTTCTTATACGAGAATTTAATCTCCAGTGACCTAAACCAATCATATAAAGGGTTAAATACAAGGCTTAATATAATAAATATGCCACACCAAAATTTCCATCTTATTTTATTAGGCACCATTATTACCAAAATCTTTGGAAAATTAAACAATCCCAAATTCCTCAGGTTTAGTAAGAAGAAAACTAAAGTTCAAATGCTAAAATACTTGTTCAAAGTCATAATTACCTATGCACAAAGCTGAAATTAAAAGCTAAGTTTGTTGATCTCTGTGTTCTCTTTTATTTAAATAACTATTGAAGTGAAGAAAGCTAGCTTTTCCCCTAGTTTCTAAAAACCACCATGACGGAAAAATATAAGAAAAACAATACATAAAAGAAAGATCTCAGGATCTGGAGTTAAATGAATCATAACATGATGTACAAATTACTTGGGGTAAGCAATGATTAACATATAGGTTCATTACATGCCAGTAACTGTCATGCTGTCAGGGCTTTACCAGAAGAAACCAGATTGAGTTGGCTTCTCTACTTTTAGATAATCCTGTTAGATGGGTTCTGGATTTTATGCCATATTTAAATATCTCCTTTGTATTATTTCTTAATTCTATGGTTTTTAAGATAGGATATTGCTCCAAGGAAAAGTGCAGATGTGACAAATATTAGTATATACTTCAATAACTGATAAAGATACTGTACCAATTGTATGTGGAAGGAAGTAGTAAGTTTCATTCCAAAAAAAGTGAAATAGATTAATCATAACGGGTTCCGAAAGTACAGTTAAAAATGATTAACAGCCTAGACAATCCTCAAAAAGCAAACAGTATATGGTGTAATCTTACTGAAGGTGAAAGAACAGTGAAAAGAACACTTAAAAAAAAAAAAACCAGCAGCCAAAATCACACACCTGTTAGGCACTCTTATTCAAAAAACCCAACCCCCTGTCAGGGACATGAAAATACAAAAACAGAAGCAATCAAGACTGTCACAATAAAACTGTTGTCACAGCATAAGTCCAGGTGAGCCTGTAAGATCTACACATCTTCATCAGATCACAAAACTGGAACTTTGTAGTAACTTACTTGTGCATGACCACTGGCTTGATGGGTGATCTTGGCTAAGACATTTAATCACTCTGAAGCTCAATTTGTTTAACTGCAAAATGGGGACACTTGTAAAATGTCCAAAAACCCTGATATGCTACACTACTATGCTTATTTGTTAGATGTCTTGGCTCAGATGCAGTTCAGTCAGCCAAAATCAAAAAAGATTTATCAAAAGCCTACTATGTTCCAGAAACTGTTCTAAGAGTACAGGATACAAAGAAAGGCAAAAATGAGGTCCCTGCTCTCATGGAGTTCATACTCCATGACAACATGCTAACAACTATGCATATGAGATAGACACAGTGTAAACTGGAGGGAAGGTAATAGAGAGAGGGGGGGAAAAGGGCTATTTATCCCAGTCCAGTGAATTTATTTCATTCCATTTTTAATCCAATAATATATTGTTTTTTATAACGATTGCTTTGTTTAAAAAAACAAGCTTGTGCATTGTTTAATAATATAATTTGATATGGCAGCACTAATTTCCCCTACTTCCTACTTCTTCCCATTATATCTATTTATATTCTTGGCCTTTCATTCCTTGAAATGCCCTGACCTTGGGGCCAGCCAATTATCTTCTCAAACTCAGCTTCCTTATCAGCAAAATGAGGATGATAGTACTCATCTTACTGGGTTGTTATATCAAATGAACATAGGAAGGAAGGAAACGTGCATTTATTCAGCATCTGCTATGTGCTAGGTACTTTCAATAATGTTTTATAAATATTACATCATTGATCTTCACAATAACCTTGAGATAGGTGCTATCCTTCCCACCTTAAAAATGAGAAGACAGAAGCAGAAAAAGGTTAATGACTTAATTTGCCAGGATCACATAGTAAGTATCTGAGGCTGAATTTGAACTCAGCTCTTCCTGACTACAGGGTCAAGCAACTCTATCCACTATACATTTCAGCTGTCCCTAAATTAGATTAACACATGTGAAGTCAACTTTGCCAACCATAAAGCTCAATATGAATGATGGTTATTATTATATACTACGTAAGGTTTGGGTTTTTGAGGGGGGGCGGGGAGAAGGGAGAAGGGAGGCAGGGAAAATGCATTTCTTTATTTTAGTGAAACATACCAAAATGAAAAAAAGAAAGCCTGTTACATCTGCAGTCCCTATAAAACTACTGTCTCCAGACAACTCTTCCTTTTTTCTTCAGCTTTTTCATCTCTCTAATGCTCTGAAATTTTGTTTTTCCCAAATTTTTTATAAATGTCAGATGCCTGGATTTCTCCCTTTCTTTAAAAATCATGATTTCAAGAGGATGACAAAGCTATATCTCTTCATTACATCAAGTTTAATATCATTGATTTACGCTGTGTATTAGTGTGCCTGTATTTTCATAATAGTGCCAATGTTGACTTTTATCACCTTTTCTAATCTGGGAGGTGAGAGGTGATTTGCACTTCTATCATTTTACATATTAGTCAGCATTAAGTCTAGAACAGCAATTTCATTGGTTGTTTGCTCTACCTCTGATAGTGGCAAAATTTATCATTAAGGCAAGTGCAGTGGTCACTTTGGAATGACTGAAAACAGTAAGCATTTGGACCATAGACTTAGTAGCAATAAGTCTTTCTTTGAAACAATTGTTTTCTGTTAGCTTCTTATTTTCCATTCTGTATGTATTATTCCCACCTTCTCTCTGTTGTGTAGCTGACACCTATAACCTGATGTTTACATCCTACTTTAGCAATATTAAAGTACAGTACATTCTACTTTACAATGAAAAGTTCAAATAGTCTAAACTCTCTTCCACACCTACATCTAGGATGTTATGATGGCAACCTCAAAAACCTTACTGATGACTCAAGTGGCAAATGATGCATGCAGGCAATGCATGGCCCAAAACAAAGAAGGTGAGGAACCCACCTAGTGTTATTACACCCTTCCCTCACTTTGAGTCCCTCAGGCCTCAGAGTAAGCATAACCTTATTATATGAAGTCTTCCTGAATGCCTTCTGTCCTAGTGAAGAATTTGTCTCAAAACTGCCTTTTATTGTATTTGGTGTATACTTCTACATGAACATGTTTTCTCCCCCAATAGAATGTAAGCTCCTTGCTGTTTATTTTTGTCTTCATATTCTCAGAGCAAAGAGAGTACCTGGCACATGGTAGGCACTGAATAAATGTTTGCTAACTTAATAATTTACCAAGAGATGACTTCACGTGCCCATTACTCATGGTTTTTTTTTTTTTGGGGGGGGGGGTAGGGCAATTGGGGTTAAGTGACTTGCCCAAGGTCACATAGGTAGTACATGTCTCAAGTATCTGAGGCTGGATTTGAACTCAGATCCTCCTGACTCCAAGGTCGGTGCTCTACTCACTGTGCCACCTAGCTGCCCCTACTTATGGTTAAATAGGTTACATATAGGATTATACAGACAAAACGTCCTTTGCAAAATAGCAAATTAATAGTATCAATAAGCCAAGTGTCAACTATGTGCCAGACACTATGCTACACTCCAGGGATACAAAACCAAAAAATTAAATATTCTCTCCAGTCAAGGACTTTATAACCCATTGATGGATAAGCCATACACAGAATAAATATACTTTGAGAACCCCGAATTACCTCTATGCTATGAAGTTGAAAATTAGCAGTAAATAAAAGTAAATGATCTAAAAGACGGTATAGGATTCTCAAGCAAGAGAAACGAGAGAAGATTAAGTGTGATGGCTATGACTGTTGGTTTAGTAAAACTTTGCAGGAATGCCTTGAATGAGGGGGTATCTCACTATGTTCTGAGACTAATCTGCCACTGGTCTATTCATCTGAGGACAACATTCTTAGGTTTCTGAGGACAAAAGTCATAGTCACCACATCTACCTACCAACTGAGGTTGGTAACACTATTAGATTTGAGAATATACCCTTTAGAACAGTGTTCAAGGGTAAAAGCCAGATTGCAAAGAGTTAAGTAAAATGGAAGCAATAGGCACAGACCCTATATATCAAGAAATTTGGGGAGGAAAAAAATGAGGAATTGGATGGTAGCCAGAGGGATCAATGGGAAACAGTCAATTTTCCCCTATAAACAAACAAAACAGACTACACAGAAAATAAAGTAAATGAATATATAAAAAGGGATTTTAAAAAGCTCCGTAAAAATGCCAAATTATGAAGTTTTAATATTTAAATGGTCAGTCTACAGCTATTTCGAAAGTAGAACATTCTCATGACGATGCAATATAAATGAGATGTAGCTAATTTTTATAACAATTTTGAGATTGTTTCATCACTTAAAATTTTTTTTATATTTATAAGAATTAGAAGACATTCATTTAAAAGCACCATAAATCTTTGCCCTTCAGTGTAGTTGACAGGGTACTGGCCTTGGGTGTTAGGAAAACCTGGTTTCAAATGGTTCCTCTGACATTTACTAGACAGATGTGTTGTCCTGGGCGTGAGCCCTTTTGTGTCTCGGTTCCTTATGTGTAATATGAGAAGATCAGATGACGCCTAAAGTCCCTCCCAGCTCCAAACCTTATCCTACAGAATGCCTAGTTATAGTAATCATAAATCCATAACCAAGACACCATCAATTACAGGTTACCAATTGAAATTTCCTTTAGACTGTGGGAAAATTTCACACAAGTAAACGAAATGTCTCATGACTGTTGGCTTTGCAAATATGTAAAGTGAAAAATAACACAAGTGATTTTCAAGTAATTATACAGAGAAAAATGGCAACTTTGAAAAAAGATATGAATTACATGTACTAAATATTACCAGTTATTCCATCTTTTAAGGTTTTCATTGTTTTATATACATTATCTTATTTGAGCCTCACAACAATCCAATTAAGGTCCTGGATTTTTCCGCATTAGAAAGTTGAGTTTTACAGAGGTTATATCACTTTCCTTGATTACAAAACTACTAAGTGACAAAAGCAAAATTTGAACTCCAGTGTTCCTGACTTCGAGATCAGCACTCTATCCACAAACATACTACTTCTTGTGGAGAAACGGCTTAGCTTCGTTATAAAATCTTAATACTATTATTATGTCCTAGTCTGAAAATCCTTGGTCTCCCTTCAATCAGAGACCTAATTAATCTTTGTAGAGTCGAAGGAATAATGAATGATTTCTTGAAGGTGACCAAACTAAGATTAGAAAATCTGTTTAATTCAATTAAAACAAGTATCTTCTCCACCCCACCCCCTTCACTTTCTGGCCAAATTTAAAGGGAAATAGTCAAGAGGGTTTAGATCAGATGGCCATCATACTGTATACCTGTAATGCCAGCCACTGAACACGTGGGTCTTGAGCTTCTGGGTTCAGATTGCAGTGAGCTACACAGGTGTCCTCATCAGGTTCAGAATCAATATGGTAAGCTCCAATGCCAATCAGTAGTAGGACTGGGCCTGTAAATAGCCCCTGTACTTTCACAATGGAGAGACCTAGTGTTGACCGGGGGTGGGGAGGATTGCTTGGTTGGTTTCAGGAATATTTTCTCCAAGGGTACTAAGACATTGTTATTACCATCCCGTTTAAGAGCTGAAAGCTATAAACTTGAACTACATACTACTTAAATTAAAAAATCATTATACTTAATGATAAAGTTTGCCATGAAACTTTTTTTTCATTATAAATACAAAATGTAAGAGGAAATTACTTGAGTGAAAAAAGTATTTTGATAAGCAATACTGAAAAGCTTGTGAAATAATATTGTCTCTAAGAAACTGGCTAAAATGCAGAGTGCTGTTTTTCATATACACTCTCCAATCAACCTGATTGTAATACACATAAATAAGACTATTACAGAGAGTACACAAATAGGTTCTAAATGCAGACTTCTTATACCTGTCTGCTCTCTATGCTATCTTATAGGGGTGGAAACGGAAGAAAAAGATGCTGGGAAGAGGTTCTATGTTCGTCTAGATTTCTATTAATTTGAAGTAGAAGCACTTTGAGGACAAGTGACTTTTAGTGTATGGCACTCAGAATTACATGTGTTTAATAACAAATATGAAATTAAGACTTGAAACACTAGGTTTACCTGGAGATACTTCCTCCTTCTGTCTGACAGTGTGATCCTTTGTGAATTTTACTCTCTGGTGAGCTCTGATACAAGTCTTGCAGAGCCATTCAACACACTCTACACAAAAACCATTTGCTTCTGCATTGTCTTCACAGCTTGTGCAAACCTAGTTTAAAAAAAAAAAAGAAATTCAAAGGATAGTTATTTGAGAAAAATGAAAGGACAATCCCTGTTGAGCATATGTAAATGTTCATGGCAATAATATCAAATTAATGCTATCATCAATCACCTGACATTATCAATCCCCATTTCAATGGCAATTGCAAAGATAAAATACCACACTAACACCTTAGTTTTGTGCTAACTATATCATAGAGAAAATGTAATTTTATTTTTAAGTAGAAATATTATTAGTAAAACATTCTGTTCCATTTTCCTCTGGGGCTGTAGGATGATAGTAAAACAGAAAACATAAAGCAGTTGGTTTGGCTACATATATTTTCTCTTCTAATTTTTTTAAAAGAAATAGAACTTATGATTTATTTGATATGGACAATCTTTCTCCACAGAACTGTATTTATTCAGCAATTTAAAGAGAATTAGCACAGGGAATAAGTAACTTGTCCAGGATCAGATTGGCAGGATGTTATGAGAAGCTAAAAAAATAAACCCAGGTTCTTCCTGACTCCCAAAGCCAGTATACTATCCATTATAATATGCTACTTTCATCTTCTTTGATTAGATTAACAAATTATTCCATTTTTAGTTTTGAGAAAACAAAACCAAAATGCCCCCTCCCATTTTCAGTTTTATGTGTTGCTTATATCATGTATTGCCCTTTAAGTGGGCTCAGTTTCCTTTACTAAATTCTCATTCTTTCCAGCACTGTAAATTTCCATTTGAGTAAACCTTTGGCTTCAACCTATAGATGCTAATTAAAAAAAAACAAAAAACCACCAAGAACTTTGAGTTCATTGATATGGAGGGCTCCCTATGCAGAAATGCCCTTTACCAATATAGACTGGCATCTCTTCTTCAATTTAGTCTTGGTTTCTGTAGTAACTAATTCCAGCTCATGCTATATAAACATCACTTAATGAATTCTAAACATTATTTCTTTCTTCTACAGCTTTATCACTGGACCTCAGTGAGCACCTTGTCAGCTTTACTCTACAAGAATACACTTAAAATAATACATTCTAAAGTCTTCCATTTCCTCTTCATTAAGAGACTCCTACAAATAAAATACCAAACTAAGTTCTCCAAAGCTCTAAATATCATATAATCACAGGTTTAGAACCAAGAGAGACTTTAGGGGTCTTTTAATCTATCCCCTCCCTTTGCAAATGAGGAAACTACCTCAGAGAGAGACTAAATGACTGCCCAAAATCAGACAGGTAAAGTGGCAAAGACAGAATTTAAAACCAGGTCTTGTGACTCTAAAACCAGTATTCTCTCCATTGTACATTAAAACTCAATTGTGGGGCAGCTAGGTGGCGCAGTGAGGAGAGCACTGGCCCTGGAGTCAGGAGGACCTGAGTTCCAATCCAGCCTCAGACACCTGACACAATTACTAGTTGTGTGACCTTGGGCAAGTCACTTAACCCCAATTGCCATGCCTTCCCCCCTCCAAAAACAACAACGACAACAACAACAACAAAATTCAATTGCATTACATGACATAATTCAATAACTAATGGATGTTATTTCATAAAGCTCTAAGTACATAAAATCAAAAGTAGTTAAGTCATAAGATCATGGATTAAGATTCAATCTAGTCCAATCCATTCATTCTCCTCAGGAGTAAAGGGAGACCCAGAACTGTTAGGACTTGCCCAGGAGCACACAAGTGCCATGCAGCACAGCCAGCGTTTGAAACCAGGTCCTTTTAGCCCCAGGGCCAATGCTCTTCCTTTTCTACCACACTACTTTGTTGCCTCAGCATCATCAAAATACCAGCTATACTGAACATGGTGACATTAAGCATGAGAGAGAAGTGACAACCCCATAACAGACTTTAGCTAAGTTGGTCTTTGGGTGACAGAAATACAATCAATTGCAAGGCTTGCCCTTGAAGTCTTTTTGACTTCTTGTAGAATCTGCCAAGCTTGAAGTTCACTGTACATAGATTTCTGAGAACTTGAGGTCACTTCCATGCCATAATAAATCAGCAGCATGTAAAAATGCAAATAAATGCACAGGGCGGGCATGACAAAACTCAAATGAAATCTTCTTTAACAGAGTTTATACATAAATTGTGATCTGTAATGTTATTGATGCAGGTATTCCCCTAAGACTGGAGCCTGTAACCTACCTATGCCCTCTCATAGTGTGTGACCTATCCACATCTTCCTGTGTAACCTCCACAGGAGGGTCCCCAGCGAAGGTGCTAGGGACTTTGTTCTTAGTCTCTTGACATTGCATAGATGCCAGGGGAGCATAGTGACTATCCAGTGGTTTTCTTTCACCCTCACCATGACTAGCCCACCATCTTTTCTGATCATAAACCTTTTGAATAACATACTTTAGGTAGCTTACCTCAAAAAGTTCTTGGTTGCTAACATTTGCAGCCTTCTCACACCCACTTGGGAGTCCGTGATTACCCTTTCCGGTGACCCTCAACTTGAATTATTCAGTAACTGTGGCATCCTATGACTCATATTCATACACTGAAAAATCACTGATGTTAATCAGATAAATATGTGTTTCAAGGCATAACCTGAAACCACTAAAAGAACAGTGCAACCTCCAACGGGCAGGCAACTAAGCCATTCTTGTACCCCTATTCAATTCTAGGATTATTCTCTCATTCATTTAGTCAAGTAATGTATGAACAAAGGAGGTATTCAACACCAATCAAACTGCCTACAGCACAAGGTCTCTCTGTGTCTAGTGAAGCTACTCTTCCCATCCTTTCACCTCTCTACTGCCTTTCCATTCCTTAGGTAGGTAACAGGAGGATATGAAAAACCTAAATGTGATACAGCTTCAGGGTTACTGTGGGTGAAAAAAGTTGGCTATTTTAAAAAAAATAAGAGGGGGCAGAGCCAAGATGGTGGCTGGAAAGCAGGGATTAGCTTGGGCTCCCCTCCAAGACCCTCCAAAAACCAGTTCTAGAACTGCAGAACCCACAGGGAAGCAGATGGAAGCAGGGCTCTAGCCCAGGACAGCCTGGATAGTCTCTGGGTAAGGTCTATCCCGCACGAAGCTGGGAGCAGAGCAGAGCCCAGAGTGGGTGGCACAGACCAACGAGACCAGGAGCTGGGCAGAGTATGGCCTAGTGCCCTAAATCAGTGAGCTGAAGCAGTTACCATCTCAACCCACAAACACCAAAGACAACAGAGTAGGTTAGTGGGAAAAGCTGCTGGGCACAGGGAGTTTGCAGTTTGGCCACCATCCACGGGGCAGCTGAGGGGGGGCAGTTACAGAACTACAACTGCAGTTGCTTCTGGCCCCAGGCCCACCTGGTGGGAGGAATTAAGTGGTGGATCAGAGCAGGAGTAAAGAGCCTGCTGAAGATCTAAGTCCAGTCCAGGTTGGGGGTTCTTGGGGAAGAAGGAGTGCTGGTGTGGGAGAGCTTGCGCATCCCCCCAAGCGTGGAACATAGAACTCTTTAGTCTACAAGCAGTCATACCCCACTGAAAAACTCAAAAGGTCAAATAAGTTGGCTGGGAACATGGCCAGGCAGTGAAAACACACCCAGATTCAGTCTCAGACTTTGGAATCCTTCTTTGGTCACAAAGAAGCCCAAAACATACAGCCAGAAGAAGTCAACAAAGTCAAACAGCTACATCAAAAGCTTCCAAGAAAAACATGAACTGGTCTCAGGCCACGGAAGAGATCGAAAAGGATTTGGAAAAGAAAGTTAGAGAAGTAGAGGAAAAATTGGGAAAAGAAATGAGAAGGATGAGAGAAAACCATGAAAAACAAGTCAATGACTTGCTAAAGGAGACTCAAAAAAATACTGAAAAATATACTGAAGAAAACAACACCTTAGAAAATAGACTAACTCAAATGGCAAAAGAGCTCCAAAAAGCCAATGAGGAGAAGAATGCCTTGGAAGGCAGAATTAGCCAAATGGAAAAGGAGGTCCAAAAGACCACTGAAGAAAATACTACCTTAAAAATTAGATTGGAGCAAGCAGAAGCTAGTGACTTGAGAAATCAAGATATTATAAAACAGAACCAAAGGAATGAAAAAATGGAAGACAATGTGAAATAATCTCATTGGAAAAACCACTGACCTGGAAAATAGATCCAGGAGAGAGAATTTAAAAATTATTGGACTACCTGAAAACCATTATCAAAAAAAAGAGCCTAGATATCAACTTTCAAGAAATTATCAAAGAGAACTGCCCTGATATTCTAGAGCCACAGGGCAAAATAGAAATTGAAAGAATCCACCAATTGCCTCCCTCAGATATATCCCAAAAAGAAATCTCCTAGGAATATTGTCACCAAATTCCAGAATTTCCAGGTCAAGGAGAAAATACTACAAGCAGCCAGAAAGAAACAATTTGAGTACTGTGGAAACACAATCACAATAACCCAAGATCTAGCAGCTTCTACA
>JAQQSZ010008772.1:0-12946 GCA_028646595.1 Phalanger gymnotis
AGGTGGGCTTTCTGGGCCTGGAGTCTTTTTGTCAAGATGTCGGAATGGGGAGGCTGGTGGTGGGGCCTAAATAAATTTCTTGTTGTTTTCTCCTTAGAGAACCTCTCATACCTTGCGATTTCGAACCATTCAAACATATACATGATTATATTTGAGATTATAAATTCGGCCTTCCTACTACAGACCATGCTTTGTACTTTGTATTATCTCATCAATCTTCACAATCTGAGCTATTACTACCCTCATTTTACAATTGAGGAAACTGAGGCAAACAGATTAAAGTGATTTGCCCAAGGTCACACAAAGAGTAAGTATCTGAGGGTGGATCTGAAAGCCAATCTATAAAATGGGATTCTGGGCTCTAAACCTACTATCCCTATTTCTCTTAGAAGTGCTATTATTTATGGTTGTTAAGTTCCCAGACAAGTTTGGGAAAGCCGACTTAATCCATAACCTCGCTGAAATAAGAGTAATCTTTAGCCTCTCATTTCCCTAAAGAAGGCAGGGGCTAAAAGCCCTAGAGATTAGGAAGCATAGAGAGAAGGCTCTAATGGCAAAGAAGTAGGGAGGGGAATGGATGGAGTTTCAGATAATTCCCACAGCAAAGTGTGTGGGGGCCAGTATATTAATAGCGAGTATAACATACTAAATGGGCTAACACTCATATAGAAATATTTGCCCAAAATTGCTTCACTATGTTGTAGTTTTATTTTCCAATTAAAATAAAAGGAAATTACTGAAAGGCAAGGTTTCAGAAGAAAATATTCATATATTCATGTTGAGACTTACGGTAAGAAGAGTCAATGCTTATGTTTTCAATTCTTTAATATGTTATGGTTTTTAGAAAATAATACAATTTTCACTGGCATTGACATTTCACCCATAGAATAACTGATTTAAACCATCGGAAGAGGTATCCTTTTGGTAATTCTCAAGCTATCTGAATTTTTCTCCATTTGTTATACTGAGGTAAAGCACAACCCATTTTGTATTTTTTCAATTGTCAAACAATTGTCAAATTGTCAAATTGTCAAAACAATAGCTAATTTTTTAAAACGCAATTATAATTTAAGCAACCAAAATACACCAGGCATCTTTCATATACCTATTATTTAATGAGTTGTTTTTCTAAAGTACTTTTTTTAAAATTAAGAAAGCAAAGCACCAGAAAACAGAAGATAGACTACCAACCTGATCAGTGATAGATAGTGCAAAGGAACATATATACAGATATGTGCATGTGTATGTATATACAAACACATGTTTATCTGGGCCTATTATTTCACTGTTATAGGGAACGCTAATGAGGAAATTCCCCTAGCTATTGCTGAATGACAACTGGTCTGCATCTTAAGAGTCCTAGAAAGCTGCCTGGAGGCACAGAAGAGGTGAAGAGATTTGCCCATGGTCATGGAACCAGAATGTGTCAGAAGCTAGATATCTATCATTCTCTCACATTGCTTCTCATATATGCCTCTGTATAAACAGCTAGATACAGAGCTACAGACACATACCTAGACAAATACAGGAGTATTTTCATGCTAGAGTTATCTGAAATTCTGTTGGCTTTGAGGACAGTCCACTAACAAGATTATAATTCCTCTAATATGTAGCTGCTATGGCCAGGAAAAACCAATTACCAAGTGGTGATCCCAATATGCACATGCATACATATGAATATGTAAAACATGTGCATTGGCATATACATGTATACATACTTAAAATATTTCTAAAACTTAAATCGCTTGTTTAAAAAAATCAATTTATACTCACAGAATTTCAGAGTTTGCAAGGGACCTCAGTGGCAACCTAATCCAACCTATCCTGGAAAAAGAATTTCCTCTCAAGCATGCTTGAAGATTGGTTATCTAGCCTTTGCCTAAAAGGCATGAGGGAACCCACCAACTTTCTGAGCCAGCGCTTTCCAGTTTTAGATCACTCTAATTGTTAGAAGGGGCAACTAGGTGGCACAGTGGAGGGAGTTCCAGACCTGGATTTAGGGACACTCATTTTCCTGAGTTCAAATTTAATCTTAAGTACTAGCTGTATGACCATGGGCAAATCACTTAGTTCTATTTGCCTCATTTTTCTCATCTGCAGAATGAGCTGTATTTTTGCCAAGAAAACCCCAAATGGAGTCAAGAAGAGGTGACTGAACAGCAATTGTTAGAAAGTTTCTTTCATCACACCTAAATTTGCCTCTGCATTTTCCATCTGTTGCTCTCAATTTTGCTCTCTCAGGTGAAGAAAAATAAATCTAATCAGTCTTCCGCATGGCAACCTTTTAAAAACCTGAAAAGACCTATCCTATTTCTTCCAAGTTTTAGCCTCTTCCAAGTGAAACATTCCCATTTCCTTTAACCAGTCCTCGTATGGCACGAACTAAAAGCATTTCACCATCCTGTTTGTCTTTCTTTGAATCCTCTCTCAATTCCTAAAATATGGGGCCAAGAACGGTACACAACACAGTAGGTTTGTTCTAACTAGAGGTGAGTAGACTAGGACTATTACCTCCTTACTTCTGGAAGCTTCTTCTCTTAAAGCAGCCCATAATCATACTGGTTTTCTTGGTTGCTGTATTATGCTGGAACTACTTGACTATGGCTTTAAACCCAAATCACTCTGATTTTCATTGATTGGCCAATAATAGCTCCCAGCCCAAGCCTCACCTGCGTACTATTTGGGTTTTGATGGCTGAGAGTGAGTGTAAATAGCAATTGTTTCTGTTCTGGTCAGAAACTCTCAAGGTCTTCACCTCCTAGACTTAGTCTACTGAAAAGGCAAACTAGGCTATCTTTTGCCTCAATTCTCACCTAGTCTTTAATTACTGAATGGACTTTGCTTAAGACAAACTAGGACCTGGGCAAAACTTTAGCTTAAAAAGGCCAAGATCTCCCACTGCATGTGGGGCCAGTGCCAGTAGTTTTGACCTATGTCTTGCTACTGGACTGTGATGACTGGAGGAGAGAGTGAGGCTGATGACTTTGCAGAGTCCTGCATCACTTAAATACCAGTCACTTGCAAGTCAACACATCGCCCTGCTGAAGTCATAGCTTCACTTCAAAAACAAAGACAAACAACAATTCTTATTTGACTTGTAGCTCACTCAAACCCATTGATATTTTTCAGATGAATTGTTTGTCTAGCTGTATCTCCGGTCTTACACCTGTAAATTCAACCCATGTAAAACTGTACATTATCTAAATTTACACCGAATCTAGGTAAAACTGCGTTATCTAAATTAAATTTCATCTCATTAGATTCAATCAAATGTCTTAGGCTAAGATCTTTTCAGATATTTTATCTAGTGTTGGAGCTCTCTCACTCTCCCCAGCTTTGTGTCACTTGCATGTTTGATAAACATACATCTATGCCATGTGACTTCACTGCCATGCTGTCAGTCATCAGTTATAACCTAATCTTGACTTTCGATTATAACTTAATGTTGACCTAGGTACCAGAAGCAATGTGAAGACAAAAAAAACCTTTCCCTTCCCAGTGACCTCAGGTTAGCTTCCTCAGGTGACCCTGAGTGGGAAGTCCATACTCTGAGGCAGTCACTGGCAAGACCATCAGCCCTTACTTTCAGCTTTTCAGTGGGAAAAGAAGGAATGGATGTATTGCAATATTCATAAATTTCATTACATTATCTTTCTTGCTAAACCGACCCCTCTTCTAAACTTCCCTATTTCCACAGAAGACATCTTTCCAGTCTCTAGGGTTCTTAATTTCCTCATTATCTTTGGTTCTTCAATTTAAAGTGCTATCTTCAAAGTAACTAATAATCTTCTAATTGCCAAATTTGGTGGCCTTTTCTCAACCCTCATCTTTCTAGTTCTCTCTGTAGCATTTGATACTGGAGATTCTTGTATACTTTCTCTTCAGTTTGCAGACAATCATTTAAGTATGTCAACAAAAAAAAGTCATATCTTTTAAAAAATTGGAAACAAATTTTATTTAACACAAAAAAAAATTAGTACCTGACTAGTTTGTAAGAACAACTGAGTGACATTGGGGAAGATTATTACCTGAATTTTAATAAAAACTATTACATAACTAGTGGATGGGATCAACAAATGAGTATTACGATTTTCTAAGTCAATAGTCTACTTCTTCCATATAGATCTATATCTTATAAGGTATTTTTTTCAGCTATGACAGCCATTAAAACCAAGTAATGAAATAAACTAAAACTGGAACCAAGACTTCTGAATCGCTATCACAAAATAAGCCAAAAATTTAAAAAATGAAGCCTATTCCATCATACTGTCAACTAAAACATCATTAACAATCACTAATAATTTGGGAAAAGGAGATTGCTTTTACTGTTCACAAATCAAATTTTTTCATTGTTTGTTTTTGTACAACCTTTAAAAGATCTATTTTTGTGTAAGTTTACATATTATTTTCTAAGCAAATATACACATATTAAAGGAATACACTGAAAACTAATTTACTGATAGAGGTACATGATAAAAAAAACCCCAGAGATCACAAATCTAAAGATGTAATTAATCTTCATTTCCAAACTATTTTTACATCATCAGGCAAGTTTGAGAGAAAAAAAAGGTATGAAACACGACAGAAGCGATTTCAGATGTTACTTAAGTCTGGTTATGAGGAATAATAGTAAAGGCATTTAACTTTATATTGAACTTTAAAGTTTGCAAAAGCACTATACATATGTGTGTACATGTGTATACATGTATGTGTGTGTGTGTATATATATATATATATATATATATATACACAAACACAGCCTCACAATAATCCTATAAGGTAAGTATTAGAGACATTACTCCATTTTATAGATGAGGAAACTGAGGGTCAAAGGGTTAAGTAATTTGTGGTCACACAACTAGATACAATATGAACACAATCTCTTCTTTCTCCAAGTTAAGTGATTTTTCAAATGTATTATGGAAATTGCCTCTAGTGTACCATGATTTTAAAATAATATAAGCAGCCCAAAAATATTTAGCATAAGTAATCTATGACAACCAGTAGTAAAATAAAAAGGGCATGGGATTTGGAATTAGAGCAGCTGGGTTCAAATCCTAGGTATCACTCATTACAAATTACTTATTTACTTTAGTCACCTGGGATAAGCCAGTGAAGCCCTCTGGGCCTTTAGTTTCCTTATCTGTACAAATGAGGAGATCAGATGAGAAGATCTGAGGCAATGTGATGTAGCAAAATGAGAACTAGCTTTGGAGTCACAGGACCTGGTTCAAATACCTCTTCTGATATGTACTGGCTATGTGACTTTAGGCAAGTCACTTAATTTTCCTGGGGTTGCTTAACAGTCTTGAAAAGATTGGGTAGATGGCTTCTGAGGGCCATTTCATCTATGATCCTGTCAGCTGAAAAGTTCTATCCATCCATCTCTAAATTTGACTTTGTGACCCAAAGATATCAAAGTCATCCACATGCTAATAGGGTAAAATAATTAAAACAGTATTTTACAGCTCAACTTCTTTGCAGGAAACAACATTCTTACTAATTGTTATTCAGAAAAGTAAGCAGGTAGCCATTAAAACTTTGAGCATAAGCCAAAAACAAATCCTTAGTTCAAATGGAATTGTTTTTTAAAAAAATCTAAAAATTGGTTAAGTTCACACTGATGATACTTTTATTTTTGAGATACAGTAGAATTTACATAATAGATTTAATATAATACAGTTTCCAGGAATTATTGTCTTAATCATGTCTTTAGAGAGATTTGAAATAGTGATTCTGACATGTGTTCCTAAGTATTACCTATTTTGCTTAAAGAAGGTGGATTCTGTTTCTAAGAAGCATTCACCTCTGACATTTCGATCCCTGACTTCAGTGGCTGCAGACTCTGCACCTCTGTGCCACACTTAGGACAAGTGAAGTACATGTCAAACAAGTGGCTGCTTTTAACACAATAATAACAAAACACATGTACACAACCTATGGTATGAGGCATAGTGGGCCACTCTCCACAAAGGGAACATTCTTTGCCATGGGTGGCTAATGTATCATCATTGTTAGGAACACTTGTAATGGGGATACACCAAGATGACAATTTGGCTTTCAACTTTTGCATATTAATAAGTGGCAATAGAAAGATCAGAAATTCTGCAAAACCATGCCACAAAAGTTCCCTGTTCATGTACTCAAAGCCAACTTCTCGAATGTTTTGGGGTTTGCAAAATACAGATCGAATACCTAAGAGACGCTCTGTCAATGTAGCAAACTTTCCTTTTTGAAGGAAAATCAGGAAATTAACCAAACTACCTAATTTCAAAAGTCCAACAATAAAATTAGTACACTGTTTGATTTTATAAAATGATGCTAAATGATGGTTACGGAATAAATCATAACATCTTTCTTCTAACCACCTTCCTCCAACTGTGCAAATAGCATACCATAACTTTTGATTTTTACTTAGTGGCTGATATTTCTGAGTTTGAGAAAAATCATTCTTGTACTGGATATTCATAATTGACTGTCCCACAGTGGCATTCTTGGAGTAAATGGTGAATCTCCATAAGAAAAGCCACAAAAATGCTTTTACCTCAGGTTCAAACCGGGCTAAGAGCCCTGGCTTAAATCCATGAAAACAATGAGTAAACTGGGACCAAACTAATTGTTCCAGGGCTTTGTTTAGTTCCAGGGCATCCAGCTGACTTATTCTCAGCACAGGGTTCGTGTGCTCAGTATTCTTTCCTTTGGAAGACATATCTTCTTCACTGCAAGACTCTGGTGAAAACAAACAAATAAGTAAACACATGCCAATTTATTAATGTTTAATAAATCTGTAAAAGTATGATATTCATATTGAGGTCATTCAGGACAAAAAACTATAGCTTTTAAATAGTTCAAACATACTATAACAATGTAGTTACTGTAATTTCTTTATTATAACTGTATTCTTTCTCTTATCTCCTATATCTATCTATGTACATATGTGTACACGCACACACTCACGAACCCACACACAGAGTTGGTTGTATCCTTTTTCAATAAACCATTTCCAAGGTATAAGTGTCCCATGAACTTCTGGCCAGATACTTTAAGCATTACTATTAAAAAAATTAAGATTGAGGGTATTTTCCAAATCACCTTTAATTTAATATGACTAGGGAAGTTTATCATTAGACTAATAACCGCAAACTATAACATTTCATTGGATGGTGAATCAAGACTAGAGATTAATTTCTAGCCCCGATATTTTCCACATGTATACTTTTATACGTGTAATTTAATTTTTAATCGCTATCCTTTTCATTGATAAAGGCAAGTGGCAGGGATAAGAGAGTTCAATGCCTATTTATCCTATCATGCTATTGTGAAAATTGACAAAGGGAAATTAATTCTTTAAAAAAAAACCAATCCAAATACATACAGTAATATTATCACTAAAATATTTATAGATATAAATTATACATGGGAAAATTTTGAAGGGAATATTGAGAATTATAGCACAAAATTATTCAGAAATGTGGTGAACTGTAGGGTCACTAGTATAGGGTAAAAAGCAAAGAGAACAAAAAGTGTCAGAAATATTACAAATCACCAAAATGATGAGATAGAGAGTCTTTCCTTTATCTAGTCTACCCTTTTCCACAATTTATAGTCCATTTATACAGTTAGGGTCCTGAATTAGAAGCAGAGAAATAGGCATACATACTCACATAATCTGAAGGACAGTGACTGGTTTGGTTTGTTGTAATAAGGCACTGTATTGGTATTCAATAGATAAGCATCCACATTTTGGCTGCATCACCGGAATACCACAGGTTAGAATATCAGGATGAATCTAATAAGATGAAAATAGGGATAAAATTTTATACCTGGGTTTGAAAAATAAGAACAGGATGGAAGGGGAGACATCAATTTACCTGAAAAAGACCTGAAAGCTTTGGTTACTCAAGATCAGGCATCAATATATGAAAGTCAAAAGGTAATACAAACTTCAACTGCATTAATTAAAGCATAGCATTCAAGACTATAGAAGCATAATCCTTCAAATGAATAAATGAGATTTTATGAAGTGCCCACTATGTGCCAGGCATGGTGCTAGGCAATATAGATACAAATCCAGAAATGAGACAGTAAGTGCCCTCAAGAAGGGCAACTGGGAGAACAACACATATAGCTGAGTGCCAGTGAAAGGTCGAGGAGTCAAAGGAATGGTGAACAGAGTCAAAGTGCAGTCTGCTGTCAATGAACTTTTCAGAAGCAATGGCAGGACTGATTTGCTTATTGTTCTCCAGACAAGAGGTAGAAAGAGTGGGTGGGGAAGTGAAGAATGTGTAATGTGGAAAGATGTCCCAAGATGTCTGGGGTAAGTGGATATGAAAAATGGTCTAGCCTGGGTCAGGCACATTCATTGAGGCAAGTTTGCACTCATTCACTGGCCAATCATTGCTCAGAAGATTAACTTACTTAGGGAAGGAGGCGTGGTTTCTGGTGGGGAGTGGAAGAGTAGCCAGATAAATGGTAAAATATTCCAAGCTTTCTAGTGTGGATGGCTATGTATTACTGAAAAGATTATGGGGAATGAGTGATGTGGGAAAATTAAATAAATATATGGCACCATATTAACTACCTTATATCACTACAAAGAGTATCCCAAAAATCTTATTGCAGCTTTAAGTTACTAAAACTTAAAACTAAAACTGCACTAAAATTTTTGTGATGTTCTGTATTTCTTCACAGCTTTAGTCTGAATTCCAGATTATAATAAACTATTTTCAACCCCAAATAGACTATGTTAAAATAGCATGAGTAAAAAGAAAAGTTGAGCATCAGCTGAATGATTAAAGGAAAAATCAAAGTATACCTACATTTTAATATCTGAAATTCCTAAGGAGCAGAGACACAGCAAACAACTTGTTATCTTGCTATACGTCATACATCAATGGCAATCAGTTGGCAAGTATTTACTATGTGCCAGGCACTGTGTTAAGCACTGCGGATACAAAGAAAGGCAAAACTATAGCCTCTGCTCTCAACGAGTTCATTATTCTAATGGGAGAGACAACTTTCAAACTGTATATACAAGATATATGCAGCATAAAAAGAAGGCAATCTAATTGGGAAGGCACTGGTAGTGGCTACGCAACAGATGGAGGGGACCACTTGGAAAGGCCTTCAGAAAGTGGGATCTGAGCTGTCTCCTGAAGGAAGCCAGAAGTCAGAGGTGGGGAGGGAGTATATTCCAGGCACGGAAGACAGTCAGTGAAAAGGCATGGAGTTGGGAGATGGAATGTCTTTTGAGAGGAATGCAAGGAGACTGGAGACATCAAATCACAGAGTATATGCAACAGAAAGACTGGAAAGATAAGAAGGGGCTACCTTATTAATGGTTTTAAATGCCAAACAGAGTTTTAGATTTGATCCTGGAAGTGTTAAGGAGCTACCAGAATTTTCTGAGTGGGGAGGAGGTGTGATGTAGTCAGACCTGTGCTTTAGGAAGGTCACCTTGGCAACTAAGTTGAAGGATGGACTGGGGAAAGACTTGATGTAGTGAGACCAAACAGAAAGCTATTGCCATAGTTTAGGTATTAAAGTGATGAGGGCTGGTAACAGGAACATGGCTGTGTGAGTGAAGAGAAACTGGCAATTATCCAAGAGATGTTTTAAAGGTAGAAATGATGAGACTTGGAAAGACTGGATATGTGGAGTGAGTATGAGCAAGTAGTCAAAGGTATCATCAAGGTTACAAGTCTGCATGACTGGATGGTGGTACCTTTGACAATGACAGAGAAATTGGGGAGAGGGTAGGGTCTGGAGAGAAAAGATAATGAGTTGTGTTTTGGACATGCTTAGTTTGACATGTCTATGAGGCACAGATTTAAGACATACTAGAGACAGCTGATGATGAGATACCCGAAGTCAACTGGGCCAAGAAACTCAGAGAGGAAGAAGGAAAAAAAAAAGACTGGCAAGCAAAAGGATCTAGAATTTGAAAGGCCTTTAAAGGTCATCTAATCCAACCCCTTCATTTTATGGATGAGGCATCTGAGGCCCAGGGAGACTAAGGAACTCCACCAATGCGCTCCAATTCTAGAGCCAGTACTCTTTTCATTGTAACATGCTGCCTTCGGTATTAGGGGATCACTCTGTATCATCGGTGTAATACCTGATGTAGAAGGCTCTTAGTCTTTACATTATCATCATGGACATGGGTTTCAAGTGGAGGGGAACCTGGTGGGATTTATTCTGTTCCACAGCTGGTCTGGGACAGAGCAGTATCTGAATATGGGCTAATCCTGAAGATATAGAAAGTGCTGGGTTTAGGCACCTCAAGATTTCTTGTTAAGTGCAATATGAATTGAGAAAGACACAGAGAGAGACAGAGACAGATAGTCTGATACTGCTTGAATCATTACGATGAAGCTACTTAATTAAAGTAAGTTTGGATCAACTTTCATCTTCAGTAATAAGCTCCACCACTAGAATGTAAACTCCTGGTAAGGATTATTTCATTTAAAGTATTAATAAAATAATCTCCAGTGCCTAACAAGTGCCTGGGTCACAGCAGGTGCTTAATAAATCTAAGTTGATACACACACACACACACACACACACACACACACACACGTGCACATTTTCTTTCCAATTGCTTCCCCTGTCCCTCATCCTACACTACATGTATTGCTGTCATTTGAACTTAGGACTGAAAGAAAAGGGGGTATGAGAATTCTGTGTAAGAAGTACACAGGTAGATTTCTGGTTGAGATTGTAACATTTTGATACTTTTATTTAAAAGTAAAAGCATGTCAATGAATTATTAAAAAACGAACAGAAAAAGAAGTTCAGAAGAAGATAGGATAGCACTGGAATTACTATGTCAAATCTGAATGATACCAAAAAAAAAATTACAATGGCCTCAAGATGTACATAGTGGAAGAAATAGCAAACTGTACATGACAGATATTTTCACTTGCAAACACAATCTCCTTTTTTGTTTTTCTGCATATGTCCATGTTGGATGCTGTTTATTAAGTTTATAATAACAAAGAAAATTTAAAAGAAAAAAAGTAGCAATATTTTATAGAGCAGTCCAGCTCTCCCAAATACACTTCAGGAAATATATCTGAAGGGGCAGCATAAAGAATGATCATCAAGAACACCAAGAAGAAACAACAGTGAACTCCTCCATAGAGGTCAGGATTGTACTAGCCAAAAGCCTATGAATTCTTAGAGAATGAAAAGAGAGGTAGAAGGCAGTCTGAACTATCCTAAAAGGTTTAGTGCAGACCCTCTGAACAGGAAGGGGTATTTGGAGTGGAAGAAGCCTACAGTCACTCCAAGACAGGATGGGCTGCAGTGAGCCTGTACTCAAACTGTCCTCAGAGAGCCTTTTAAAAACATGGGTTCTCATAGCCACCATGCACCAGGTGAGGCAAAAGCACAACAGAGGGGATATTAGCCCTGATCTGTTGAAGCAGCAGGGAAGGCCACAGAGCCAGTCTCCATAAGTCACTGCTAAAGGAGACACAACTGGTAAGGAGAGACACAGAGCACTCAAAGCAACAGGAGACAAAGTGAGCTCAACAAGGCATACACGAGGGGGTACAGTAAAGAAGGAAGAGGCAGAGAAGTAAGGGGATGAGAGCTTTGGGAAGAAGCCTAAGACCAGGGTCATCTCCATCATTTGATAAGGACCTGTCGGGGCCATAATGGGACTCAGAACTAGCTCCCAGTTGAGGACTTTGTCAATATCTGAATTAGTATTGGAGAGAAAGCAACAGCTGAGAGTGCAGCACAGGCTGAGGCCTGGTACTAGAACCCCTATTCAGAACTGTAGTGGTATCAAGACGACAGTGGAAAGAAAACCAAACAGGAACTGTATACCACATTCAACAGTTCATGAAAAAGTAGAGATGGGATGTAATACAAAGTCTCAATGCACAAACTGAGTATGGAGATATGAGGAAAGAGAAGTGGCAAATAAAATGAAGAAATACTATGAGTTACAAGAGGCCTAAGAGGTTAACCCAGAAGAGATTATATCTACAAGTACAGTCCTAGAGAAAAGCTTAGCCACAATGACTTCAAGGGCAGCTAGAAGAAATGAAACAAAGAATAACGTCTGAATAAATGGTAGCATGTGAATATAATGGAATATTCTTACACATTAAGAAATGACCAGAGGGGTGGAGCCAAGATGGCGGCTGGAAAGCAAGGACGTGCCTAAAGCTCTCCCCCAGGACCTTCCAAACGCTTATAAAAAATGTCTCTGAACAAATTCTAGAACTGCAGGACCCACAAAATAGCAGAGGGAAGCAGGACTCCAGCCCAGGACAACCTGGATGGTCACTGGGAAGGGTCTATTGCACTGTACTGGGAGCAGAGCAGAAAGCACGGGACGCACCAGGACCAAACGGACCAGGAGCCGGGCTGAACAGGCACAGTGCTCTGAATCAGTGAGCTGCGGCAGTTACCAGACTTCTCAACACACGAACGCCAAAGACAACAGAGAAGGTTAGTGGGAAAAACCTGTGCAGACAGAGCGAAAGGAGTTCACAGTCTGGCCTCTGCCCCAGTGGCAGCGGAGGTGGGGCAGCTACAGAACTACAGCTGCTGTTGCTTCAGGCCCCAGGCCCACCTGATGGGAGGAATTAAGTGGCGGATCCCAGTGAGAGTGCAGAGCCTGCTCAGATCTGAGTTGGTTTGGGTTAGCAGTTCTTAGGGGAGGAGGGGCACTGGTGTGGCAGTTCTTGCTGTGTAGAAAAAGCTCTGAAAACAGCAGCTCAGCCCATCAAGGTTGGGACAAAGTACTCTCTACTCTACAAGCAGTCATACCCCGACAAAAAAATCAAGGGTTAAGTAGTTGGCTGGGAACATGGCCAGGCAGCGAAAATGGACTCAGATTCAGACTCGGACTTTGGAATCTTTCTTTGGTGACAAAGAAGACCAAAACATACAGCCAGAAGTCAACAAAGTCAAAGAGCTTATATCAAAA
>JAQQSZ010008773.1:0-12946 GCA_028646595.1 Phalanger gymnotis
AGACTAAAGAGTTCCATGTTCCAAGCTTGGGGGGATGCACCAGCTCTGCCTCACCAGCACTCCTCCTTCCCCAAGAACCCCCAACCTGGACTGAACTTAGATCTTCAGCAGGCTCTGCACTCCTGCTCTGATCTGCCACTTAATTCCTCCCACCAGGTGGGCCTGGGGCCACAAGCAACTGCAGCTGTAGTTCTGTAGCTGCCCCACCTCACTGCCCCCAGGGGTGGTGGCCCAACTACAAACTCTTTGTCCCCAGCAGTTTTTCCCACTAACCTTCTCTGTTGTCTTTGGTGTTTGTGGGTTGAGAAGTAACTGGTAACTGCTGCAGCTCACTGATTCAGGGCACTAGGGCGTGCTCCGCCTGGCTCCTGGTCTGATTGGTCCGCGCCGCCCACACTGGGCTCTGCTCTGCTCCCCTCTGCTCCCACCTCCGTGTGGGATAGACCTTACCCAGAGACCATCCAAGCTGTCCCGGTCTAGAGCCCTGCTTCCCTATGCTGTGGCTTCTGCAGTTCTAGAATTGGCTAAAAGTCATTTTTTATGGGTTTTTGGTGGGACTTGGCGGGGATCTCAAGCTAGTCCCTGCTTTCCAGCTGCCATCTTGGCCCCACCCCTGAACATTTGGAATATTTTCATATGCCACAAGTGCGGTTGTGACACAGTAGGAGGAACCCTAGAATTGGCTTCAAAAGACCTGAGCTCAAATCTTGGATCTGATACTTAACTGGCTACATTTAAGTCACTTCTCCATTCTGAGCCTCATATTTCTCTTCTGTAAAATGGGGCTAATAGTTCTCATCATCTTCATGGGGAAAACCGTTTCCAGTCCTTAGTGCTCCATAGACACAAGTTATTGGCACAGTATTGGACTCTGCTTGGTAACAGCCGAGCCCCCTCACGATTTCAGGGGGATGGGGTTGTATTCAGAGGCCTAGCCACTGGGCCCTTTGGTTCAGAGACATATTCTCAGTTTTCCTCATCTCCTCTGGCCATTCTAGGGGTCAGTCTCACAAAGGTGCCAGTTCCCTATTGCAGTAAACACCAGCCTTTGATGAATTAAAAGGATGCTGCCAATTTCATTACACTGTAACCCTTCCATAAAGGAAGGGCAGAACTGATTAACGAGTGCATAATTGGGGCCTGATTGATGGTTCTCTCCCTCACTGCTAAAGTCTGTATATAGAATTATTTTGCCTTGGGGCCTAATTTTGTCACTGTTAGCTTCCACTTTTGCCATCAACTGAAATTTGTAGACAAGCCCTGCAGCCTCAAAAAAGGCTTCAAAATGGACTAACCCCAAGTCCCCAGATATGTTGCCCACAAATGGCCAGCAGCCTTTGCAGCCTTTGCAGGCTTAACGAGGAAATGATACTTTGATTTGCCAGACATCAGGACATCAATCTTGTTGGACATGGATTCCTGTGGCATCACCTACTGATTCCAAGGGGATCTTTGAATTCAATATAAATTTCTTATAAACCTACAAGAAACTGGTCCTTTTCCCAGTCAACTTTCTTCCCTGCCCCCACCATATTTGAAGCAAGTGAAGTCTTGAAGTCCTTTCTTACAAAACTACCATCGAGGCATAATTTCATCAATGACATAAAATTAAAAAAAGAAGAAACACCCTCCCGTCTACTAACCCAGATACTGTCCTGGAATTACAAAGGAACAAAAATGAGTAGATATATAAAATCAAACCATCGTGACAAAATATTCCAACTTTCTCAAATCGATCACCCCATATCTGAGTGGTGATTTTGTAAAAAGACCCTAGGCTGTGGGAAGGCACAGCCATACGAGTAAACTCTGGCCGTATCAATCCCTGGGTTTCAACCACATCTCATTAAGCCTCCAGCTCATTATACTCTTCCACAGCACAAGAGTGACTCACAAAACGTGAAACAATTTCAATAACCAATCTGTTTGGGGACAATCCTTCAAGTTAGGTCAGGAAACTAGCTCCCTACTAGGAAGCGGAAAAAAATGCTACTAAATCACCCTTCAAGATTACAGTTCTTCTGGTATTATTAAAAGAAGACGGACTATTTTTATCTCCCAAGGGGTTTTTCTCCCCCTCCACTATAATAATAACTTTGATCCATATTTTGGTGACCCTCCTTTTTTTCAACACCAGAGAAGCAATGCTTCTAATATATGAGCCAAGATATACAAATCTGCTCTCTGAAATTCCCTTTGTTGGTTTCTCCTTACCGAGAGTTCAGTGGCTTATGAATCATGGGATGATTTGAAGAGACTTTCAGTCAAAGCTCTGTAGTATGCCAGTGGGCACAGGCCAAGAGGAAAAAAAATAAAGATTGATATTTGCCCTCTTCTTATCTGCACTTGATTTATAAGTCAGTGGGGGTATGCAGGAGAAATAAAGGCAAAGACCTTGATGCCTCCCTGTGGAGAATATGCACCATTTGGATTGAAGGCATGAAAGGGGGGAAATTAATGGTAAGCTGTTCATCTGTCACGACTGCCAGGCTGATGGTTTTGCAGAGAAGGCGAGGACTGTGTGACATGCCCTCCAGTGAAGGGCAAGGCTGTCCGCTGTTCTCATATTAGAAACATAGTGTTTTTGATTGCAAAGGGATTTCAATTCAAATCAGACTGTGCGTTGGGAAGATGGATATTTACACAAGCCTACTGTATTTCCTTTAAGTAGAAACTTGTAGAATTGAGCTTGTTCCAGGCAGAAGGGGACAAAAGCCGAAGCTCATAAAGTAAAACCTACTGCTTGCTAACGTGAGCCTGCAGTTGGCAGTGGAGACGTCAGCGGGGATGGCTCCTGGAGAGGCAGACACAGCCAAGAGGGGCGGCCTCTTTGGAGGACACAAAGCACTGAGAGGGATGACAAAGAGGACAGTAGAGGCTGAAGGTGCCTTGTTTCTCCATCAGAACAGGAATACCACAACGAAAACAGCTTGAAGAACATGCTTAGCAGGAAGGACACAGCATCAGGCAGAAAAGTTTCACCTCATGGGGAAGCTCAAGGAAGACCCCATTTCCTTGTTATTGGGGTTATGTGATGCCATCACCGAATGCCAGGGTCCGTTATATTAGCAGAAGTGTATCTTCAGAAAGAGAATGTGGGGCGAGGGCCAAGGGGTAGGGTAACACCTATGGTGATGGAAATTATAAAAACATTATAATGATGTTTGCAATTATTTGCCAATTTGAAAAGTAAGCCAAATTCTTTTCAAAAGATAGAGGGTATTTGTTCAGTTTTGTTTTTCTCTGACATTTGTGCTTTTCAGTTATCTTTAGGACTGAGTCAAGGTTTCCTTACAGTTGGACAAAGAGGAGGAAAAGAGGTTATTGGCACTGCTTAAAGGAGCCAAGAGCAAAGAAAGGAGGTAGGTAAGGCAGGGGCACACAAGCACCTTTTGATTTGGAAACTTGGAACCCCCTACTATGTTCTAGTCAAGGAAATGTTGGTGGCAGGAATTAAGTGGACCCGGACACAGAAACCCAAAGAAACTCTGGTTGCATCTTTTAAAAATCCATGATATGTACAAACTAATATAACAGAAACTATATCTCAAAGTCTATTTTAATCCAAAGCAACGATAAATATTTGACTTCTGTTAGTTAAATATGAAGATCAGCTTCACGTGAACCAAAAAGCTCCATGGAAGCAAACTCCAGCCTTTTGAATCTTTGATACATGTTTATATAGAAATGTTCTTTTTTATCATCAGTAAAATGAGAGGGCTAGATTAAATAAGTTCTACAGCCTTTGTCAGCTCTGACATCCTCTGTTCTAGGGACTCACACAGCTCAGAAATGCCATGTTTTAAGGTCTCATGTTTGAAGATTTTCTATCCTAAGGTACGTTCCATCTCAGTCAGCCCACTCTGAAGTTGGCTCTATGTCTGACATTCCAGAAGACAAGTCAGTTCATCTCTCCGAGCCTCAGTTTACACATCTATCTAATGGGGGGAAGGGACAGGAAGGAGATGTACTAATCCTGTCACATACCTTAATGCACTACAGTTGTGCTGATGCTACAGCTTTGAAGGTCACCTCTATCTCTGATTTTCCAGGATCTGTTAGCTTCTACCTTGAGACCATTATAAAGATATTCACTGAAAATCTGGGCCACAGTAGTTCAGATCTCCCTGTAGACTTTACTTTCTGTGCTATCACCTGAAACCCATCACCACAACATGAAACCTTTGGTCTCTGTTTCCCATATCTGGAAATGTTGTCTTCCACAGCAGTGACCTAGCCATCGGCACTCACCAAGCCCCATTCTCTTAATGAACTATTTCCACCCCTTTCCATCTAAACAGCTCTACGTCTTTACATTTTCTTTCCCAGCTATTTTGGTCTTGTGCATTGGATACTAAACTGCCTAAAGCAGAGACTTGGCTATTTAGTCAACACTATTTTACTTTTAAAAAATCCCACAAACTGTCACCTCTTGATGCTGTAATCTCCCTCTCAAATAGCATACACGGTAAACACGTAGTTACACGCAAACCCAGAATGTTTTTCTAAACCCAGAGCAGAGTCATTTGAACAGCTTGGCACTGCTTGGAAATCCCACAGCCTCCAGATGAGTCTTCACGTAATTGCGGCCAATGGTAGGTTGGGAACTGTCACTGACAAATGCCCGTTCTCCCCTCATTCCTTTGCTCTGGCCCTGCAATCATCCTCCAGGCCCTGGAAAACATTTTGTAGCTATTGACAAGAAGAAAACACATAAGAAACTAGTAAGGACAGATTCGATGCTTAGCAGTTCTCAGAACTAGGCCCAGAAAGCGAGAAGAGCTACTTCTGCTACCCAAGTGGAGAGACTGCTTTCTATCTACCCATGCAGCCCCTCCTGAGCCCCCACCCCCCAATGCTGACAAGAAGCAATGTGTTCAGATTCAGGGAACTGAGGCTCCTGGCCTGGCCTTGCCCTTCACGTGTGGCAACTTTGGTAAGGCCATTCACTTCCCTCCACCTCAGTTTTCTCATCTGTCAAATGGGGAATTTCACTGATATCATCCCTAAGTCACCAGACTATTTCTTGTTTGTTTTTATTTTTTTATCCTTTGGTCTGGACCTGTGACTTCATCCATAGAGGAAGCTCCCAGAAAGGAAATTCCCTCTTATCAGTGCAGATGTGCAACTTAGAGGCTTCAAGAGTTGCCTGGGGGTAGTGACAGGCTAAGGGACTTGCTCAGAGTCACACAGCCAGTGTGTGTTAAAGGGAGGACTTGAACCCTGTGAAGTGCTATGCCCCGATTAAAGAATCACAGAGTTAAAGACAGAGGGAATCTCAGAGGCCATCTGGTCTAACCCTCTCATTTTCCAAATCAGGAAACTGAGGTCCAAAACAATGAAGTGACTTGCCCAATGTCAGACAGGTAGTAAGTGATAGAGATAGGATTATAACTCAGGTTGACCAGCTCCAAATTGAGCTTTCTTTCCACTCTAGCACATGGTCTGGTCAATGGAGGCTGTTTAATGCTGTGGGAACTTCTGGGTAATGACATTCAGGGTCTGTACAGATTTTGAATTTATCTGTAAAGAAATCAAATAGTCGAATCATGAGTTTCTTAAAGCCTGATTTTAACAAAGAAGAGCTCAAAGGGATGATGGGTAAGTTCTCTTAAAACAGAAAAAACCATTCTCTAACCCCAAATTATAGTCCTTTTTTAAGGCAGAGTTGAGTGACTTAGCCAGGGTCACACAGCTAGGAAGTGTCTGAGGCTGTATTTGAACTCAGGTCTTCCTGACTCCAAGGCCAGGTGCTCTATCCACAGTGCCACCCAGCTGCCCTCCCCCTTACATCATGTCTATAGATCATGACAGGGCTAGGGCCAGAAACGTGGGTGCATTCCCTTGATGGATCTGCCTGGTGAATGCAAAATACTGCTAATAGAACGAGAAATAAATGAGAATCCCAAATGGAGTATCTGTCATACCTAGAGTATTATTAATTCATTTCCAGAATTAATCTAGCAATCGCTCATTATATGCCTTTCCCACATACAAAAACTCAATCGACATTAAACAGTGCAATGCCTTGTAAGGATTAAAAGCTAGCAGATTTTACTCGTGTTTGCTTCAACATCATAATAACCAGAATGTGGATTTTTCTAGGTCTTTAAGGTTTCCAAAATATTTCCTCACTCCCCCCACCCTTAGAAGTGTGTGTGTCAAAGAGCAGATTACTTCTCAAAACAATGCCGTATATACATATGTGTGTGTATGAAGATATATGTGTATGCATGTACACACACCTGTACACTGAGGTTTGCAAAGCACATTGTTCACAACAAGCCTGGAGCTCACAGGCCTGGTTGTACATGTGGAAAGCCAGGGCCACAGCTTCGACTTTCTGTCACACTCCAGATCACTCAGTATGCAGGCCTGGCTGTGTGTGATATGACAGCTAACTGAATGAGTGGCAGGTCTTTAAGCATTAAGAAAAATCAGGATTTAACCCCGGGGTAGCAAATATGGTTCCCACCCCAAACCAATTCAATGAGCACTTAGTTAGGGGTCGGCAATACAAAGACAAAATTGAAACTGACGTTGCCCTCGTGGAGCTTATGTCCTATTGGGTCATCTGCATGTGTTCGGTCACTAGGAAGAAAAAGGTCCCTGAGGGAAGGGATGGTGTCTTCTCCTTCCTCTGGCTACATCCCCACAACCCCTTGCCCCAGTGGCTGACATAGAGCCGATGCAATATGCGTTGAATGAAAACCTGGTGCGTGAACCTGGGTTAAATGAAAGAATCTGTCTGTAGTAAGCTCCAGGGAGCAGACTACTTACTTCCCAGAGGGTTGAAAACTCCCAAAAGAAGAAAAAGGATTTCTTTTTTTTTTAACACTGCAATCTGACAGACATATCATGGGCTAAATTCCCTCGCCATGTCCATATACCACCCAAGTCTGTGAATGTAAGGCATTAAGTACCACAAGTTGGGCAAGGTTGCCACTGTTGTCAGCATTACCCACTAATGTCTTGGAGTGGCGCAGTGGGCAGAGGGCTGCATTTGGAGTCTGGGAATCTAGATTAAAATTCCCTCCCCCAAAGGTAAATCTTTTCACCTCTCCAGGCCTCTCTTTTCATGTCTGTAAAATAAGAAGATGAGTTTATCTAAATGATTTCCAAGGTCTCTTCCAGCTCTGGGTCTATTATTCTCTGATCTGAAGCAAAGGTAAAACCAGATGTGCCTGGGAGTAAATTCGGTTTGAGGGACATGGCAGAGGAGAGGGCAGTCTGAGTGGGAAGAGCAGGGGGTGGCTTGTGGGCTGTGAGATGAGGTGCTATCTAGAGCAGTCCCATTTCCCAGAAGGGACAACCTGTCTCCCAGAGAAACCAGCGGGGCGATTGCATCCCATGCCTTCAGAGGGCGACGATACAGCACGTGAAGGTCATTGGTCAACTTGTGGAGTCAGCTTGTAGACTGACTACAGGACTCCCTGAGTCCTGTTGGCCTTCTGCTAGTTCTGGCTCTCCTACTAAGAGCTTCTCAAAGCATAGTTTTTATTGTTTTTGAGTCATTTCATTCTGGTCCGACTCTTTGTGAGCCCATTTAGAGTTCTCTCAAACATGCTGGAGTGGTTTTACGTTTCCTTTTCTAGCTCATTTTACGGGTGAGGAAACTGAGGCAAACAGGGTTAAGTGACATGCCCAGGGTCACACAGCTAGGAGGTATCTGAGGCTGGATTTTGAACTCATGAAGATGAGTCTTCCTGATTCCAAGCCCGGTGCTCTGTCCACTGCAGCGCCACCTAGCTGCCCTAGGGCAAAGCCCTGTTTACTTCAAGGTAGTTTTGGCTCTGATACCAAGAGCCTCTCACACCATAAAGCACTCTATAAATGTTGGCTGCTATCATTGTTATTATCACTACTGTCCACATGTGATGGAGCTCTGAACTGTCCCTCTAAGGAGCCTGAAAGCAGGGTGATGTCATGTGACAGCCTGCCTCCCTCCCATGGCCACCATTTAGGCGTTGTGGTCACCAAATGGACTGATCTCTCTCTCTCTCTCTCTCTCTCTCACACACACACACACACACACACACACGCGCGCGCGCGCGCGCGCACCTGTGGAGGCTCCATTCACCCTGAGCTGGAGGGGAAACAGCCTAAGGCTGGCTGGCACACCAGGACCATGTCATTGCAAAGATTCTAAATGTGCGGCATGGAATCCCCAGCTTGCAGACTACTTCAATGAAAGCCGCATGAGAGGTCCATCTGCGGGAGGACAGCTTGGACAAAAAGTGATTGCAAGAGCCCAAATAAAAGACAGATGCAAACAGGAATGATAGGCTTTCATTTTCAGCTGCTTTAAAAAAATAATTCACTGTTATAAATCACAGCAAAGCCAACCCCAAAGTTCCAAGCTCCTCTTTTTTCTCTCATCAGAAATGTCACCCCACAACATACAAGTCTCCTCAGACAAATTACCAGTAGCAAAATATAGCCCTGCAAAGACACACACCACACCAGGGGATGCTGTTTGCCCTGCTTTTCCAGAAGGACAAGAAGGGGCATACTCAACCATCTCACCACTTCCACTCCCCCGCTCCAGGGCCCTGCACACAGCAACCATTCAATAAATACCTGTTTAATATCCGAATCCTATATTGCTCCATTGCAAGAGAACTTTGTTTTAACTTGGGGTTCAGAAGAAGTGAATCCCAAACTGCTATCTCTACTCTTAGAAAATGTACCCACCTTTCAATGCCGAGATCATTCCCTCCCTCCTCCATGAAGCCCTTCCCTGATCTTGGCAGAAACAATGTCTCTGCCTGGAACCACCAGAGTGCTTTGCTTGTCCCATTCACATGCCCCATTCTCACCAGGGCCATCTGGCATCCTCTTATAGCTAACTGGGTTCTTATCTCCCAAAATAGACCAGAGGCAACATCAGGGCACAGTAGTTGGCATTCAAGAAATGTTTGTGGAAGAGATGGGACTGAGCACACCCGACTGCCTGGGGGATCAGGGAACCCATCTGGCATCCAGGAAACTGCTCAGAGCTGCCCCATGCTGAATATTTGCCAAACAGTAACCAACAGGCCTTCATGGTGCCAAAGAAAGAACTCTTAGCACTAATGAACTGTCTGTTCCATGAGGGCAGGGCCTCAACTTAGCAGGGAGCTCCAAACCATTTGGTGAATGAATCAATGAATGAACGGATGGACTGAACGAAGAAAAACAGAATGGAGATGCTACAAATTGGGACTTGGGAGTTGGGGGAGTAAAGTCATTATCAGTGAACAGCCATGATCCCAGTGGCTAGACCCATGGGGCCAAATTGCCAGCACAGATTTCAATGTCCTACATGAAGCACTCCCAAGCAACAGAAACCTGGTCTCCCTCTTTTATTTTTCTATGCTAACTGTTGGTGTAAGTCAGCGCTATCTTAGAGCAAAGTTCTAAGTTAGTCAAGTTTGTGTGCAGGTCCCCGGCCTCCTCTTTTGCCTCCCTCTATGCTGGTCATCTCCACCACCACCTTCTTGTACCCAATACCTTCCCCTAGAAAGGTTCTGATTTTAGTCCTTTACCAACCAGAGCAGGTGAGTGTGGCCAACATGGCATCATGGGGCATGAAGGACATGGAGTGAGGAGTGCTCTGGCCTCAGATCTCAGTTCCCACAACATTTACTAGGGGACAATCCTGCACAAATGACGTCATTGCTCTGGGTGTCCATTTCACCACCCAGAAAATGGGGATCACGGAATGCTATGCTACCTCTTAGGGCTGTCTTCTGAAAAGAACTAATGGGAGCAGCTAGGAGGGACAATGGGTAGAACAGCAGCCTTGAAGTCGGGAGGACCTGAGTTCAAATCTGGCCTTAGACACTTACTAAGCTATGTGACCCTGGGCAAGTCGGTTAACCCCGACTGCCTCCAAAAACAAAACAAAACAAAAAAAAAGAACTGACTGCCTGAAAAATCAAGGTTTAAAACCCTCTTCAATCTTCTTTTATTCCCATAGCCTGGCACCTTTTCTTTTTGGATTCCCCTTTCAGCAACTCTATGTCTTCAGTGTCGTGATGGTGTGCCCTGGCCCTCTGCCTGCTACTGGTCTGGAGGTTTCCCTTCCTTCCTCCCTCCCCCAATAAAAACTGACCCAGTGAGAGGCCACACGGTGGAGCAGAGAGTGCTGGATTTGGTCTCAGGAAGAACGGAGTTCAGGTCCTGCTTCAGCTCTGTACTACATGTGAGACCGTTTCCTCATCTGTAAAATCAGGGGAGGGTGGCAGTCTCTCTAGTTCAAAATCTCGCATGCTGGGAGGCCCGTCTAGAAACTTAAGATTCAGAGCTGGAAGGGACCTTAAAGGTCATTTTACCCAACTGCATCATTTAATAGATGGGAAAACTGAGGCCCAGAGGGTGAAAGTCATCCCCATGTCACACAGCTAATAAGGGGCAGAGCCGGTCTTTCTGCCAGTCCATTTTGCTCAAGCAGATTCTTTTGATCTGGTGATTAGAGTCAATTTCAAGGAGTGATTCCTGAAAAAGGTCCTATCAGTGATTAGGACCATATATGTCACTGGCTAGGTAGCACCTGTATTTTAATAGGGGCCTTCTGGAAATATGTGCCTTAAGAATGAATCCCTAATGTTGGGATTTTAAGTACCAAAGTAGTCCAATGAGGAGATGTTGGGGAAGGCAAAGAGGCCCTTCCAGTGCCCTCAGATCCCATCACTGGTAGTTGCCAACTCTTCCTTCCAAGGCACAGCATGAGGTAAAAACATTAGCTGGAGATTCAGAAGAGCTAGGTACAGCCCTAAGACCTACTACCTGCTGCCTGAGCATCCTGGGGTAAATCACTTAACCCCTCGAGACCTCATTTTCCTTCTCTATAAAACAGAGCTTAGACTAGCTTCTATCTGAGGCCTCATCCAGCTATAAACCCTAGTAGGTGAAGGCATAAGAACGGCTCCCAGGTCCAGAAACAGAATTTAGGGCTCTCGGCCCAAGTACCGCCCTCTCCCCCACCTTCCCTTCCTGGAAATCTAAATATGCCAAAGACCAATGCAATCGAAATACCATTGAAAAAGAGCAAGTGATCCTGGGGTGAGAGATGATTAGCCTTCACACTGAAAAAGCTCTGTGGCTGGACATTTGAGATCAGATTTCCAGATTCTCAGAACATAACTAGAAGTAAGCTCCGAGACCAGCCAATCCAACTCTAACTTGAAGAGGAGGAAACCGAAATCTAGATAAGGGAACCGGCCAAGGCCCCACAGACTGGAAAGGGATGGGACTAAAACTAGAACGAGCAACCAGGTCTCCTGACTCTCCTCTCTGCGCTCTTGCCACATACTCTTCTACTTGAGCCATCAGAGTAAATCCAGATATGACTCAGGAGTATATGTGGTGTTCAGGGAGGACCAGCACCTCTGGTATGAGGGCTTGCAAAGCCTTTTTCAGGGCTCCTCATTTGTCTTTGATGTCCACCTTTACCTAACTCTCACCTGTGGTTCCAAGAAGCATGCACGGAAGCCACGCTCTAGTAAAACCATCCCAACAAATAGGCTAAACCAGATTGAGAGCAATCAATGGGCTTCAAAGCCATTTGTGAGTTGGGGTATGTCTACTCCAAGCATGTGAAGACTTCCCCTGGTGGAAGTGGCAGATGAGAATAATTTGTCCCAATGTCCACAAAGGTGGCTTAAGTAGGCACTGTGGAGCGCTTAGAGCTTGGCCAGACATCAAAGATGCCAAGGTCATCCACTGCATCCCAGGCAATCACCAGTCCTCTTGACTTTTGCCTCGCCACTGGACTTGGATGACTCAGGAAGGGAGTGAGGCTGATGACTTTGTGCAACTCTGCCTCACTGAAATCCAGTTCGGCCACAAGTCAAGACATGGCTCCATCTTGTCATTGGTCCTCTTCAAAAATGAAGGATGAACAACAGATGTGACTCAAAGCTGGGAAGGTTACCTAGCATCGTGAATGAGAGGCTCCAAATCCAAAATGGTACCGACACCCAAAATATCCAAATAGGATGACTCTAGTCAAGTGAAATTTAATAGGAATAAATAGACTGTATTACACTTGGGTTCACTAAGTCACATTCTTTGGCACAAGGTGAAGAAGACAGGACTGGACAGCAGCTTATCTGAAAAGGATCTGAGGGTCTTAGTGGAAACAATCTCAATAGGAGTCAAGAGCATGAAGTGACATTAACAAAGTCTATGCAATCTCATATTTGTGCCACATGCAAGTCAGTTGAGAGGAAAATTTTGGGAAATGAGGGCTGTCACTTAGAAGGATTCAACTCGTTCTTATCGACTCACAGGGCAGAAGTATGAGCAAAGGGTCAAAGCTGCTCATATACGGCATCTGTGGAAAGATTCGCCTAATTGATAAAAATGAACATTTTAGAGAAGTTGGGATTTTGGACCAGATGAGCTCTAAGGATACTTCCAAGATCTCATTCCATGGCTCTATGTGAAACTGACAAAAACATGTTTTAACAATCTGGCTAGCAGCTTCTGTGGGGGGGGGTGTAAGGTCCACCCACAGCCAGCACCCAGAAAGCTGCCAGCATGCCACAAAAACACAGGTTCTTTTGATCTGCCTTCAATAAGGAGAGCAAGGTGAAGGGGTTGGCAAGCTTACTTTTACTCAGCACACAAATATCATTCACTTAGTTCAGGGGAAAAAGCCAGCACCCCAAACTTCAGAGCAAATTACAAACAAATTACAAACATCAACAGACAGACCTTGTCTGATTCAAATCCCAATACATGGTTACCAGAGTTCAACAAAGTCTCAGCATCTGGGTCTACAAGCTGGAGGGCTCCTTAGCTACAGCTGCCTGGAGTCTCTCCATCAACACCATCTCAAGGGTCCTTAAACAAATTACAAACAAACAGACTGAAGTAGGAAGGCCGAATTTATAATCTCAAATATAATCATGTATATGTTCGAATGGTTCGAAATCACAAGGTATGAGAGATTCTCTAA
>JAQQSZ010008774.1:0-12945 GCA_028646595.1 Phalanger gymnotis
CCCCCAAAGTCTGTCCAAGCTCATGGTCCTTGCTTCCATGGCACCCTTTCTCCATCTCATTCTCTGCCGTCTCTTCTTCCTTTTGCTTTCAGTCTTTCCCAGCTGCAGGGTCTTTTCCCATGAGTCCTGTCTTCTCATCACGTGGCCAAAGTAATTGCTCCTGTATTTGGCCTTCCAGTGAATAGTCTGAATTTCCTTAAGGATCGACTGATTTGATCTCCTTGCTGTCCGAGGGATCCTTAAAAGTCTTCTCCAGCTCCATGATTTGAAAGAGCTGATTTCATAGTGCTCAGCTTTCCCTATAGCCCAGGAGCTCTCACGGCCATACATTGCTACATGAAAAACCACAGCTTGGACTTTACAGACCTTTGCTGGCAAGGTGATGTCCCTGCTTTTCAGTCTGCTGTCCAGATTAATCATAGCTTTCCTTCCGGGGAGCAAGTGCCTTTTAATTTCATGGCTGCAGTCGCCATCAGCAGTGATCTTTGAGTCCAAGACTATAAAATCTGACCCTGCTTCTATTTCTTCTCCTTCTATTTGCCAGGAAGTGCTGAGGCCAGCTGTCAAGATCTTAATTGTGTTAACGTTAAGCTCCCAGCCAGCTTTTACACTCTCCTTTTGCACCCTCATCAAGAGTGGTATCATCTGCATATCTGAGATGGTTGATATTTCTCCCAGCAGCCTTCATTCCAGCTTTTGGTTCATGCAGCCTGGCATTTCCCACGATATGCTCTGCATATAAATTAAGTAAGTAAGGTGATAATATATAGCCTTGTCATACTCCTTTCCCCATCTTAAAACAATCAGTTGTTCCATGTTCACTTCTAAGTGTTGCTTCTTGGCAGGCATGCAGGCTCCTCAGGAGACAAGTCAGATGATCTGGGCCTCCCATTTCTTTGAGGACTTGCCACATTTTGCTGTGATCTACACAGTCAAAGGCTTTGGTGTGATCAATGAAGCAGAAGTGGAGTTTTTCTGGAACTCCCTTGTTTTCTTCACAATCCATGCTGGCAATTTGGTCTCTCATTCCTCTGCCTCTTCAAAACCCAGCCTGCTCTTCTGGTAATTCTTGGTTCACATATTGCTGAAGCCTAGCATGCAGAACCGGACATATAACCTTGCTGGCATGTGAAATGAGTGTAATTATTTGGTAATTTGAACATTTCTTGGCATTGCCTGTCTTCAGGATTGGGACATAAAATTGATCTTTTCCAATCCACTGGTCACTGAAGAGTTTTCCAAATTTGCTGTCATATTGAGTGCAAAGTTGATCAGTTCTATGAAGAACTACAACATCTTCTAGAAATAACACCAAAAACGATGTCGCATCCATCATAGGGGTTTGGGATGCTAAAGCAGGAAATCAAAAGATAACTGAAATAACAGACAAGTTTGGCCTTGGAGTACAAAATGAGACAGAGCAGAGACTAGTAGAGTTGTCAAAATAACTTGCTGGTCATAGCAAACACTTTTTCTTTTGGTAAATTTTTGGATTGCTTTTATTTTTGTTTTCTAATTTTTCCTCAATCTGTCTTATTTGATTTTTTAAAGTGCTTTTTAAGTTCTTTCAAGAACTCTTTTTGTGTCTTGGACCATTTGATATTTCTCATTGAAAAAGAAGTAGCTTTTTAAGTTCCACTATCTTCCTCTGAATATGAACCCAGATCTTCTCTATCCTCATAACAGCTATTTATGGTTGGCTTCTTTCTCTTTTGCTTACTCATTTTCATTTTTTATTTTTGTTTCATTTTGTTTTTAGCAGCTATTAGTGCAATCAAATCATAGTCCTGAGCGCTCGGGAATGAGGTCCCAAGTCTCCTATCCTTCTCACCGTTATTTTCTGAGGTCTGTTCCAGGGCTCAACCTTGGACTCTCCTCTCCACACTTAAGCCACAGGTGGAGCTCCCACCCACACAGTCCTACAAATGATCTTGCTCCCTGTGGTCCCTCAAATGACTACAAACCACAACTGTCCTCTCTGGGACTCTGTTCTGCTGCAGGTGCCCACAGCCAGCAACCACTGCTGCTGTACTTCCCAGGAGTGTGCTATCTCCTTATCCCCCACAGCTGCAGCCTGGGATGAGTCCACTCAGTATAGCTCTGCTTGGCATCCCTCAACAGTGGCAGGTCCTTCAGTCTTCTTCTATTCAGCTGTCTGACCTCCACATTGTTCTTGGGATGAAAGTTTCTCAGGCTGAGGCTGCTTCCCGACCCAGATGCCCCCAGAGCTTGTCATTTGTTGACTCTGCGGAGTTGGCCTGGAAGTGTTTGCATTTCACTTAGGCTGCCCTTGGAGGTCGGGTCTTTCCTGAAATCTTCTCACGTTGTCTTAGGAGAACAACTGCTTTACTCTAACTTTTGTTTATTTCCACTGCTCTAAGTTGTCTCTGAGGAGATGTTCTGTCTTTTTTTGTGGAGGAAATTTGGAGAGCAGAAAGTTTTCTGTCCTACTCTGCCATCTTCCCAGAATCCTCTGAACTCTCTTTTGCAACAACAGAAAAGCCAGTTCTACACATGGACATCACCAGATGACCAATATCGAAATCGGATTAATTATATACTTTGCAACAAAAGATAGAGAAGGTTTATTTATTTGGTTAAAACAAGATCTGAAGCTTTGGTTCAGATCATGAACTTTTTATTGCAAAATGCAAAATTGAAGAAAGTAGGAAAAAACATCAGAACATATAAGTGTGACCTAAATAACATCCCATATGAATGTAAAGTGGGAGGGCTGAATAGATTTAAGTGATTAGATCTGGTTGCTAGAGTGCCTGAAAAACTGTGGACAGAGGTTTGCAATATTGTGCAGGAGGCGGCAACAGAAAACATTGCAAAGAGAGAGAAGATCAAGAAAATAAACCACCTGTTCGATCAGGCTCTATAAATAGCTGAAGAAAGAAGGAAAATAAAAGAGAAAGGAGGAAGGAAAAGATATAGCTAGCTGAATACAGAATTCCAGAGAACAGCAAGGAGAAACGAAAAGGCTTTCTTAAATGAGTAATGCAATAGAAGAAAACAATAGGATGGGAAAGACATGAGTTATCCTAAAGATGTGGGGCCCCTAAAGAAGTCATAATGTTGGGTCTGGGGGCAGCTTTATTAGGAGCATCATTCCTCCCTCAAATAACTGGGCCCAAATTCATTTGAGAAAAGGGACAAAGGCCTTGGCTTCTGGAGCTTCTTCAGCAAAGGCATAGAGTTGTCCCTGTCTCAATGAGTCCCAGGGAGGAGGTTGACTGGAACCAAGCATAGGCTGCATCCAGGGGATGATAGGTTGGTATGGGCTACCAGCTGTAGGTGAATGGCATGTAGTCTGGAAGACACAAATCTGACAGGTGAGTTCGATATTCATAACCCAGATATAAGGAGAAAGAAACCAAGAGTCCCATGATGCTATTATTGACTTTTGACATACAGGATTTTTCTGATCTTGTTACTTTCTCAAAAATTTCCAGTCTGCTTCGAGTTCCTTTAGGAGGATCAGATGCTATCAAAGAAATATAAGTAACAACACTTTTGCAGGTAGCAGCTTTTCACCCTTGGGTTCAATTCAAACAAATGAATTTGCTTATAACGGGCTAGCTTTATTCCAATTATAATAAAAGACTTGGGAGGATACTTTAAGCAATTAATTCCAAAACAGTGCATAGCAACAAGTTGAAATTACTTCCTTTAAGAAAATTGATTGCACTGAAATTCTTTTTCCAAACCAAACTAAAGATACTTCTGACTTAGTTTCAGTACAAGTATAATTTTGGCTGAATAGCTCAGATCTTAAACACACATTGTGCTATAAGAAATGGGGATAATATGGACTTCATAACAACCTGGAAAAACCTACACGACATAATGCTGAGTGAGTGGAGCAGAGCCGGGAGAACATTATACGCAACCACAGATATATGGATTCTGTGATGACTAACCCTGACAGACTTCACTCTTCTCAGCAATACAAGGCTCAAAGACAACTCCAAAGGACTCATGAGGGAGAGAGATATTTACATGCAGAGAAAGAACTATGGAGACTGAATGCAGATTGAGGCAAACTATTTGCTTGCTCCCTTTTTTTCTTTTGTTTTTTTTTTCTCTCTTTTGTTTTTGTTGTGTGTGGTTTTTTTTTTTTGGCTTCGTTTCTTCTTTCTCGAGATTCATTCCATTGGTCATAATTCTTCTCCACAACTTGACTAGTGTGTAAATAAGTTCAGTGTGAAGTTATATGTAGAAGATATATCAGATTCCATGCCATCTTGGGGAGGGAGGAGGGGAGGGGTGGGGGCAAGAAAATCTGGAACTCAGGATCATGTGGAACTGAGTGTTGTAAACTAAAACTAAAAAATCTTAATAAAAAAGAATTCCTTTAAGCCAGACAGGGGATGGTCTTGGCCCCATATTGTGTAGAACCCTCTTTCCTTAATGTGGCCAGTCGTGTTACCCTTGCCTCCCATGGTGCTGCCGACTCTATAACCGACTGAATTATTTCCTCACTTAATCTGATCTTTTCCTTGTCCTGTTCTTATAGGAAGGAGTTGCATCTCCAATTCTTTGTCTTTTGGCTAAACAGAAGCACTTGTTAGATTCATGCCCTTCTAATAAACTATTGTCTTATTCAGAGGATACATGCCTCAGTCTACCTTTGTTGAAAATTTGCTCACTACATTTATTTTTAAAAAAGAAATTGCTGCTGTCGGTGAGGCACTAGACACCCTGGCTCTGGTGTATCTAGACCCAATATATGTCAATAGAATAAATTGGCTCCAACTAGAACCAAGTCCAGTGCATTTACAGTATGAACACAATATTGCAAACGAGAAGAGGGGATGGAACATCCGGACACTGGGACCATCCTTGAGGGCTGCGCGGAGACATACAAAAGAACTAGGCTCTTCAGTCACTAAAGTGAATCCAGAAAAATTTGGCCTTGGGGTTTTTCCGGTGCCAGACGTTCAGGAGAAATTGAGGCAGAAGCTTAGAAAGAGGACAATCATCTTCTCACTGCAGAAGTGGGATGTTAGGATGTGGGATGTGCCTGAGAATTCCAAAGATGTAGCTCGCTATCTCTCCACTGCTCCGAAAATGGTCTAGGAAAATTCCTTTGTCTAGCATGGATGACCTCAGAGATCATCTCAATGGCTGATAGCCAGCATTTATATAGCACCACCGTAGGCCAGGCCTTTTAAGAGCTTTACAATAATTATTTCAGTTGAACTTCCTGACAGCCCTGGGAGGCGGGTGCTGTTATGACCTTCATTTTACAGATAAGAAAACCAAGGCAGAGAGGTAAAGTGACTCATTCGGGGCCACACAGCAAATGTCAGAGGCTGGATTTGAGCTCATGTCTTCCTGACTCCAGGCCCGGAGCCCTATTCCTGCTCCACCCAGCTGCCCAAGAAGTTGTTGCCTTAAGGGTGTCATCGCAGCTTTCAGATGCTCATATGCATTGTCTATAGTTCCGTATGGAAAAAGAATAGAAATATATGTTTGTGTGTTGACAACTGAGAATTTAGGTGGCCCAGATTATCTGCTGCGGTTCACGTTATTAGACTAGAGCAGTGGCCATTACCAGATCCTATGGCTGAGGAACACAGGCAAAAAAGTGCTTTCATCTATCTCACTAAGTAAGCCAGCGACAAGTAATGATGAAGCCCTTGCTATGTGCCAGGCATGGTGTGCTGAAGTCTGGGATTATAAAGAGAGTAAAAATACAGTCCCTGCCCTCACGGAGTAGACATTCTAGCAGGAGAGACAACTCTGCACACACAAGATCTAGACAGGGTCATTTGGGGGTAATCCCAAAGGGAAAATACAACAGTCTCCCCTCCAGGGGGACTGGAAAAGGACACTTGCCAACAGTCATCTTAGAGCTGGGTCTTCAGTGAAACAAAGGGAGCTGGGAGGTGAATGTGAAGAGGGAGAACATGGCAGAGCAGTGAAAAGGCAAGGAGTTGGAAGAGGAAATGTTTAGTGTGGGGCATAGGTGGGAGGCCAGTGTCAATGGATCAGAGATAACTGGAGAAGAGTAAAGTGTAAGGAGACTGGAAAGGTAGGAGGGGGCCAGGTTGTGGAAGGCTTAGAGGATTTACTATTTGATCCTGAAACACTAGAGTTTATTGGGTAGGGAGGCGACATGGTCAGACCTGCACTTTAGGGAGAGAATTGTCAGCAAAGAAGAGGAAGGACTGGAGTGGGGAGAGCCTTGGGGCAGGGAGACCACCCAGCAGCCGCTGCAACGGTCCAGGTGTGAGGTGGTAAGGGCCTGTACCAGGCAGGGGCAGAGACAGAAGGAGAGAGTGGTGTTTTAGAACTAAAAAGATCTGGCAATTGACCAGATGTTGGGGAGTAAGCAAGTGAAGATTCAAGGTTGGTGCCAGGCTGCAAATTTGGATGACTGGAAGGATGGCAGTGGCCTTGGCAGCAATAGAGACATTTGTAAGAGGAGAGAGTTTGGGGAGAAATAGAATGAGCTCAGTTTTTGTACATACAGAAAGGCGGTTGATGAAGGGATACTGGAGGTCAGCTAAGGGGTTAGGGATGATAATTGGACTTAAGATGAGATCACTAAAGCAGACAGCATAGCAGGAAAGAGAGAAGGGACCAGAGCAGAGCTCTGTGGGACACTCACACTTAGTGGATACGACCTGGATGAAGAATCACCAAAGGAGACAGAGAAGGAGCGGTCAAATAGGTAAGAGGAGAATCAGGAGAGGGGGGTGTCCTGAACTCCTAGAGAGAAGAGGGTATCAAAGAGAAGAGAGTGATGAAGAAACATGGTGAGTGGGAAAAGACCATTAGATTTGGTGATCAATAGACCTTTGGTAGCTTGGGAGACAGAAGCCATAACGGGGAGGACTTAGAAGAAAACGGGAGAAGAGATGCA
Organism: Phalanger gymnotis; assembly: GCA_028646595.1. Lineage (NCBI taxonomy): Eukaryota > Metazoa > Chordata > Mammalia > Diprotodontia > Phalangeridae > Phalanger > Phalanger gymnotis. The sequence continues at coordinate 6,878 of JAQQSZ010008774.1, forward strand.
CTGACCACAGATCCCCTCTTCAGGTAGGTGAGTCATGAAAGAAGGAATGGAGAGATATGAGCATTTGCGGCGATGAAGATCGTGTTTGTCCTTCATTCTCCAAGAGGACCATGACATCGGGGAAATGATGACATAACTTGCACTTGACTTTGATTTGAGTGAGGGAGGGCTGAGGGTGATGAAGAAGGCAGTACAGGAAGGTGAGATGATGGACATCGAAGAGGACCAGCTCTCCTTGGTGGTTTTTCAGGTGAATTGTGAGACCAAGTCCTCAGCTGAGTAGATGGGGGAAGAGGCATTGGAGGAGCCTTGAAGAGGCATGAGAAGTTTTGGAAGGGCTGCTGGACTGAAGAGGAGGAGGAGAAGGAGGGGGAGAAGGAGGAGGAGTAGAAGGAGGAAGGGGAAGAGGGAAGCAGGAGGAAGAAGAGAAGGAGGAGAAAGAGGAGGAGAGGGAGGAGGGAGAGGAGGAGGAGGAGGAAGAAGAGGAAGAGGAAGAAGAGGAGGAGAAGGAAGAGGAGGAGGAGGAGAAGGAAGAAGAGGAGGGGGAGGAGGAGAGCCAACCTTTAGAAAGATGTGAAAGGGCTGCATTGAGGGCAGAGTTAAGATTCCAGCGACATAAATTGTAGTGACTCAGTCACCAAGGTTGTGTGGCTTTCTTGAGCTCCCGTTAGCCATACATAGCCTTGTCTTCGTCATGGATAGCTGCCAGCAGTCAAGGTCTCCCTACACGTGAATTTCTTCCATTGTGATGTTCAGACAAGCTGGGGAGGGCACATCCTCTGGTAGCTATGAAGGGGAGTGGGCATTGTGATTGCTGCTGCTCGCTTCATAGCTGCTGCCTTTATCTCTCTCTCTCTCTGTTCCCCAGGTGACTGAGATGCCATCCCGCAAGAAGACCTGGCATGTCGTGGCAAAAGGGTTCCTTCTGGGATGCCTCTTTACTGGCTTTCTATTGATGCTCTACTCTCATGCTATTGCCCCTTCTCAAGCTGCCATGGCCAAGTGAGTGAGGAGTGAAGGGGTGGGGGGAGGGGTGACTGGGCAGCCTCCTGGCCTCGAGACTGGCCCCACACACAGATCAAGGAGTCCTTTGGTAGAAGGGGGAGGGGAGTGGGTAGGAGGGGCCTCTCACTTCAAAGGCAATGTCTCTCTGGGCCCGTGGAAGGAAGACTCATCCCCACCACAGACAAGAGAGAGCCTGGGGAAGAAGAAGCAGCAGCTGAAGCTTCCTTGTGCCAACTTTCAATGTTTGGTCTAAAAAGAGACAAACAAAATGAGGCCATATTACATGTGCTGTTTACTCTCTATAAGCTAGCAGAATCATACATACATGGGAGACCAGTTAGGATGAGCTCAAAGAAAGGTTAGTTGAAGGAGATTACATATCCATAGAATAAGGAAGTGCTCCCTCCTCTCTTCTGACTCAGGATGCCTGTGTCAGCCAAAATTATAGTTTCCATAGAACAAGAGAGTGCCCCCAGGATGTCTGGTTTCTGTCAGTCATCAACAAGGGGATGTCATAAAATATGAGGGTGTCATAACAAGAGAGGGCCACGAAACAACATTAAACAAGATGGTGTACAGTTCAAGGGGCCCGGTCTTTATCAGTTATAAATGGAAGCGCACTCCCAGTCAGCTTCATCCAGTCTGTTGATTGCTGATGTAGCAAGAGAATCTTGGTTTCACTCAGAGAGCATCACAAGGCACTGTGGGTATGTTAACTTGTAGTGTGCCAAAGTGTCTTTTTCTGATTGACCAGCCCAGGTTTTCAGCCACCTTTGAGTGATGACTGGCTTAAATGGTTTCACACCTAGTTGTTAGAACTGGAACATAGAACGTAGAATGGAAGAACTGGGTGAAAACTTAGAAGACAAAATGTCAGAGCTGAGAGGAACATCAAAACACAGAACTTTGGAGCTGAAAATAGAACTTAGAGAATTGGAGCAAGTCTTAGAGCATAGAATGTCAGGCCTGAAGGGGATCTAAGAGCACAGAGTGTTAGAGATAAAAATGAAGGTAGAACATAAGGTGTAAAAGCTCCACAGACTGCAAAATACGCAATATTAGATCTAAGGGACTTTGGTCTGTAAGTACTGGAAGGGACTGTGGAATGTAGAATCTAGTCAGAGGTTAAGGGGGTCTGAGGTCACAGCTTGTTAGAACTAGAAGAAACCTAGAACAAAGAATGTTAGAATTGGGCAAGAACTGGAAGAGACAATCTTAGAGACAATCTAGTCCAAACTCCCTCACTTTGTTTATTTGCATATTGATTGATTAAAGTTTTGTTGATAATCTTTTTTTAACTTCACTGTTTCTTCCCCCTCCCACTGACCCACCAAGAGAACCCTCATAATAAATAAATAAATACAGATGAGCAAAACAAATTGGCCAAATCTGAAAACTAGGCATGCCTCATTTGAACTCATAGTCTGCCACCAAGGGATAGGAGGCATGCTTTACTCTTAGTCTTATAAAGGCATTATTGGCCACTGCCTTGCTACAAATTCTAAAATGTCTCAATGCTGTTTTCCTTTACATTACCGTGGCCATTGTGGAAATCACTCTCCTGGTTTTTCTTACTTTGTTCTGCATCATTTCATACAAGTCCTCCCAAATTTCTCTGCATTCATATCTATATTTCCTTATAGCACGATAATATTCTATTAAATTCCTATTTGTTCTGTTAATCCCTAGTAGATGGATTTTCACTTTCTTTCCAGTTCTTTGCTGCTACAAAAAATACTGTCATAAGTATTTTCATCAGTGCAACTAGAATTCTTTCTGTTTACTTAGATTCTAGGTATACTTTCCCTCCCCCTCCTTGTCCTCCTTGGAGTTGGTAGTGGTAGTGCTATCACTGGGTGAAAGAGTATGCACAGTTTGATCACTTTTTGGCATAATTCTAGAATTTAGACTAATTCCCAAACCCATCACTAATGCTTCTCTTTCCAAAGTCACTTCAAAATTTACTTTTGTAATATGAAGGTAGAGTTGGCCACGTGACACTTGGTACTTCTTGCTCCCTTGTCCCTGCTGAAGGAAGGAAGGGAAAGGAATAAGTGTTTATATAGTGTCTACTGTGTGCCAGGCTCTGTGCTAAGCACTTTCCAAATATTATCTCATTTAATACTGGATACTGGATATGTCTTTCCAAAGAAAAATCATTCCAAGACCTTTCCTATCTCTTCCTCAGGGGATGACGTGTGTGTGATCTTTACTCTGGTCACATCCTTCTCCTCTCTACCCCCTTTCCTCTATTTAATCAGCCACAACTTGTGACAACAATTAGACTGATTTTTTATCTCAGGAAAAATAAAATTACTTCTAAGTCTACATGGTGCTTTTCTTGGTTTTGTGGAGTTTATGTCAGATGAAAAATTATTAGTACAATTGCAATAGCTCAGGGACCCCAGATAGGAATATTTGTGCCATTCAGATAGAAGTTTGGCTCTCTGACCTAAATTAAATATTTTCAAACTCCAGGTCACCGCTGACCTCTTCTTATTTGAAGCAAAAATTGGATAATACAGGAAATGTTTAAGTTTTTAAAAAGTAACCAAAACATATTATGGCAGTGTCTATTACTGGGCAGATAAAGGGAGGGGAAATTAGAGAAACAATACTTTTTTTGAAACTTCTTTTGGTCCTTGAAAGGATGGGTACAACATTTAACTTCAGCCAGTTTTCTCCTCCCAGATGCCTGTAGGGGTCTGATAACTATGCTCAGTCTCTCCATTCTCTACCACAACTTAGTCTCCTTTTTGTCTATTGCCCCAGTACTGCTGATTCAGCTTGTTAAGCTCCAGGTAGGGCTGGGGACACTTGTCTCCCCCCTCCCCCAGCCACTTGCTGCTACTGTTTGGCTCTTCCAGTCTTCACTCATTCCTATTAGTCCATGTCTCCAAACTATGTGTGTGTACCTTTAAGAACTCCCTGACATGATTCAAATCTGCTTTCCCAGTCAGAGATTGTGATAGACCCAAATGGTTCTACAGGCTTAGAGGTAATGCTTGTCCCTCTGAATTAGCAAATCCCAATCTGTTAGCCAGGTTCCAAACCCCTATTGCACCACTTTTGTCTTCTACCATCTTAACCGATCTCTTTAGGATGAGGTGAAACATCAGGATTGCTTTGCTTTGCATCACTTTTTTTTTTGATTTGGAGCAGGCTTTCATTTGATTGTTGAAAGTTTGACATTTTTCTCCTTAAAGTTGTCTGTTCATACCATTTGACCAATTATCTATTATGGAATGATTCTTGTGCTTATATATTCATGTGTGTATGCGTGTTTGTATAGACAGATAGATGTAGATATAGATGGAAATATATAGATAAATATATCTTGTATGTAAGACTTTTAATAGAGATTTTTGCTGCACAGAAATTTTCCCATCTGACTGCTTCTCTTCTAATTCTAGTTGCACTGATAGTTTTACAAAAGCTCTACAATGTTATGTAATCCAAATTGACTTTTCTCTTACATGATCATTTCTACATTTTGTTTAGTTAATAATTCTCCCCTTGGCCACAGGTGTATAAGCAGCTTTATTCCATTCTCTTCAAACATTTTCAGGATGTGCCCATCTCTATTTATGGCATTTTTATCTATGCGGAGCCTATTGTAGTATTTTACTGTTGAATCTCTATAGTCCTCAAAGTAAACAATCACATCATCCATGATTGGAGATAAATTTGCCTCTTTTTATTTCTTTGATTTATTGTTCTTGTCTTACTGGTAGCATTTCTAGAATTATATTTAATAATAGTGGTTGCCAATTTTTTTCCATATTTTTGCGATATCTTTGTTTTACCCCTAATCTTATTGGAAAGGTTTCTAGTGTTTCTCCATTGCAAATAATATCTCTTGGTTGGCTTTTACTTTACAGATGAGAAAGTTGAGTCCTAGAGAAAGGAAAGGACTTACCCAAGGTCATGCATGATGAAAAAAAAATTATTATAGCTTTCTCACCAAAGGATCTCACCATTCTCTTTACCAACAGGGCCCCAGAACTGCCCCGTTGTTCCTCTCCACCCACCTCACCTGCCAACTTCCCCAAAGGCTCCTGCTGGCCAAAGTTAGACATCGTGTTCATGAAGACCCACAAGACAGCCAGCAGTACCCTCCTGAATATCCTCCTCCGATTTGGCCAGAAGCACAACCTCAAGTTCGCCTTCCCCAGTGGACTGAATGACTTTAATTACCCATCCTACTTCAAGCGCACCCTGGTGCACAACTACCAGCCTGGTGACTGCTTCAACATCATCTGCAACCACATGCGTTTCTCCTACTCTGAAGTGCATAGCCTGGTGCCCCCCAATACTACCTTTATCACGGTGCTACGGGATCCAGCACATCTCTTCGAGTCATCCTTCCACTACTTTGGCATGGTGGTGCCCTTCACGTGGAAGCTCACAGGCCACAACAAGGTGGCCACATTTCTGCAGGACCCCAACCGCTACTACAACCCCAAAGGCTTCAATGCCCACTACCTCCGCAACTTGCTCTTCTTCGACTTGGGCTATGAGAGTGGGCTGGACCCCCATAGCCCCCAGGTGGAGGAGCACATCCTGGAGGTGGAGCAGAGGTTCCACCTGGTCATGCTGCAGGAGTACTTTGATGAATCCCTGGTGCTGCTCAAGGATCTCATGTGCTGGGAGCTCGAGGACATCCTCTACTTCAAGCTCAACGCTCGTCGGACCTCTGCTGTCCCCCAGCTCACCAGAGAGCTCTACCAGCGGGCCACCGACTGGAACCAGCTGGACGCACTCCTCTATCACCACTTCAACACCAGCTTCTGGCGCAAGGTGGAGGCCTTTGGGAGGGAGCGCATGGCCCAAGAGGTGGCCTACCTGCGGCAGGAGAACGAGCGAATGCTCAGCATCTGCATTGATGGTGGACATGCAGTGGATGCCAAGGACATTGAGAAACCATCATTGCAGCCCTGGCAGGCAATGGGGGCAAAGACGATCCTTGGTTACAACCTGAAGAAACACATCAGTCATCAGTATAGCCAGTTGTGCCGGAAAATGGTGACTCCTGATATCCAGTACATGAGAGAACTTGGGGT
>JAQQSZ010008775.1:0-12945 GCA_028646595.1 Phalanger gymnotis
GCCCCCTTGCCATTACATTTTCTCCCACTCTTTATTCTATAACCAACATTATGAAGTTGGAAGTCATACAACTCATCTTATGTGATTTTCTCAAGATCTCACAGCTAGTACGTTACTTAGCCAGGGTTGAAAATCTGGTTCTTTTACTTCAAATCTAATGTTATTTTCTCCACTACCTTATTATAATTAACCATCATGTCAAGTAGTTACAGATACTATCTCTATATTACTGATAATGAGTTGATTAATTAGAGAGCAATTATTTCATACTTAATCATAGAGACCTAATTCAAACTCAAGATAAATCTTTTCTCAAAGTGCCATGATCTTTCAATTCTTTCCCTTTCAAGTAAGTGGTCCAGATAATAAGTGCTATGAGAATTTAAATGAAGGATGATCGCTGATCTGGAAGGATGGTTAGAGAGATAGCTAGGTGGCAATAGTTAGAATTCTCGACCTAGAATCAAGAAGACTTAAGTTAAAATCTAGCTTGAGATATTTATTACATGTGTGACCCTAGGCAAGTCATTTAACATGTGTACCCCAGTTTCCTCAATTATGAAATGGCAATAATAGTAGCACCTACATCAGTGGGTTGTTGTGAGGATCGAATGATTTTTTTTAATACTTAGTATAGTGCCTGGTAAATAGTAGGTACTTATTCTTTTCCTTTTCTCTTCCTTGTACCTTTATTTCTCAGTCATGAAGAGTTTCACTGAATAAATGGACATTTAAGAACGGATAAAATGAGCAGATAACCAGAAAAAGAGAACTAGGGGCAAGAAGATGGGGAAAAAGTAGAAAGGTATGAATAGATATGGAGGATTTAAAGGTATGTGACTTTTCTAGCTCTAGAAGGCAAGCAAATCCATTTGTTAAATGGGAAGATTGGGAAATCTCTCATGTAGAAGATGGCACTTGAGATGTAACTTGAATGGATTTATGGGTCACAAGATATGGAGGTGAGGAAAGAGAACATTGCAGGCATGGATGTCAGTTTAGCCAAAGACAGAGTGACAGTATTTGGAATGACATCAATAGAACAAGGCAAGTAGGCTATTTTGGTGCCAACAAAGTATTATAAGAGGCAGTGAGTATCAAATAATTCTGGAAAGAAGGGTTGGAATTGAATTTTGAAAGGCTTTAAATTAGATAGAAAAATACACACATACATATATATGTACGTATACATATAATTTGTGTGTATGTGTGTGTATATACACATACATATCAACACTCATAGTAATATATACACACATATATGTATATACACACAGATGTGTGTATAATTCTTAGTTATACATATATGTGTATGGTTTATCCAGTGGAATATGACACGTTTTCTGTTAGGAATTCAAGGATGGAAGTAATTTCCAATTTTGTATTTGTATCCCCGGGGCCTAGGATGATGCCTGGCAGCAGATGATTAATAGATGATTTTGATTATTAAAATTATTCTAAAGATAATGTAAGCCATGGAACCTTTTTAGAGCAAGAAGATGACATGCCCAAAGCTGTCCTTTGTTTCTTGAGCAGAAGTAGACAGTATCTGTGCGCTCATGCCAGGGTCTCAACAAAGAGACTGTCATTCTTACATACTGCATAGCGTCCCTCAGCAAGTCTTATCTTTAAATTGCCAGTTCTCGGCTGCTGTGCCTACTTCAGTGGACAGTTCTTCACCCAATGGTAGAACAGAGATTGCTTCAAGTCCTTAGGATTTCTTACCCATCCACTGCTCACTGTCTTTACCTTGGCTAAGCTGGTTATACAATTACTGGGCCTGACAGACGTGGGATGAATCAGTCACCAATTTTAGATGTGAAAACTTCAGAGGTGAAAGATGGGAGATTTTAGCAGTGAGGCCACATTGAGTCTTCTGTTTCCAATCAGAAACCTAATAAAACTGTAAATCAGGGAGCTTACTTTGCTTTCCCTTTTACCCTTCAGTGTGAAGTATCACTTTGGGTCATTAGAGATAAAAACAATAGTGGGATGATGGATTTGGTGAATCACTGAAGGTCGCCAGGCAAGTGGCCTTTGAAGGAAACCACCTCAGTAAGTCACGTAAGACAAATGCGCTAGTGTCAATAGTAGCTACAGGGCTCCTAGGCTAGGACTGGCTAAACAAATGGAGGAAGGATCCATTTTCTTAAAGTTATGAAGGAGAAAGAAGTCAGGAAGCAAATGATGATTAATATGTTTTTCAGAGTATTTTTTCTAGTCATGACGTTTTTCTGTGAATCTTGGAATGCCACAATACCCACAGCATCAAAATTTCAAAGCTCTCAAAGGGCAGCAGAGAGACATGTGGTGAGGGAAAGTAGATTGCCACATTTTTTTTCAATGATGACTTGCATGTACAAAATGACACAGTGGATATTATGCAAAATATGTGTGACTTGCAAAATATATTCACTAACCACGTAGCAGGGGGAAGAAATAGGAGAGTTACACTGTTAACCACATACTGTCAAGAGCTCTAGTGATATCCCCTGGCAGTACATTAGATAGATGTCCTGTAAAGAACTTATGTCAGTCTTTTACATGGACAGAAATCATCTGTCAAAGAGAGCTAAGGATGGGCAGGGACCATCTGAAGGAGTATCTAAAGCACTGAAATCACGTTTCCATCGCCATATTGAAGGTTTTTATTTCTTTGTTTATTTTTCCAGGACTTTCTAAGAGACATTTCAGGGATACAATGTTCCAAAATTGAAATGAAATTTATTGGATTTATGTACAAACTTCATTGCTTAGCTCAAGCCCTTCCATGTTTGTGGAATTATCATAGATCATAATGACTTCTCCTTCCTTTTAAATGATAGAAATCTCATAGGCTATATTGTATAACCAAGCATGCAAGTATGCATTAGCATGTATTATATATGCATATATACGTGTGTATATATGTATATATATATGACATCATATGCATATGTGTATATATGAGTGTGTACACATGTAGGAATATATTCACATATTGCATGTGTGAATACAAGTGTACATATTTGTATAAACACATATTTCAAGTTTAGTAGCTTCTCCTAGTTTATTGAATAAGTAATATGAATAACTGTGACCCAGAAGTTAATAAAATATGCATATTTTTTCTAACCAGATATATCACTACTATGCCTATAAGCCAATGAACGAAATAAAAGGAATACATACGCACATATACACACATATATACACACATATACATATGAATACACATGTGTGTATATATGCACAATACATATTTACATATACATGTGTGCATACATTTATATTGTGATACTGTATGTGCACATGTGTATATATACACATGTGTGTAGATATATGTATGTTTGTATCTATTTCTATCTGTATTTGTATATGTATACACACACATATGTGTGTATATATATGTATATATACATGTATATGTACCAGCTCTTCATAGTAGTAAAAAAAAATCAAACTAAGGGTATGTCTTAGTACTGGAGGATGGTTAAGGAGACTGCGGTATATGGATGTAATGAAATATTATTGTGTCATATATAAAGGATGAAAAGAACATTTTCAGAAGAAATTGAGATGATCTCTATAAACTGATGCAGAATGAATTTTGTGGAAGTAAGAGGACAATTTAAACAATGATAAAAACATTATAGAGGGAAAAGAACTTTGAAAGATGAACTACAATTTCAAAGGAATGAAAATGGAACAAAACTTCTATATCCTGCTAGAAAGATGATGAACTTAAACATAAAAAGTCAGCTACATTTTTGGAATGGCCGTTACAGGAATTCGTTTTGCTATATTTTGCAGCTGTGTATTGAGACTATCTTTCAGGTTTAATTTATATTTGTTCAGAGGGTGGAGGTAATTGGAGAAATGGATTAAAATATATAATAGCAACAAATAATATTTAAGCTGTATCACATTTGTTTCAACATAATATATTGTTATCTGCTTGCTGTGCAGTGGTGCTGCTCTGTATTCCAACTCAGGTTCTGGACTACACTGGCAAAAGTAAATAGTGGGTGGGAATCTACTATCACATATGTGTGCACATATGTGCATGCATGTTTGCAATGCACATACATGCACATACATTGCCTTAACTTAAAGAAATTCTATTGGTATTAATTGTTACTGAGAATTAATGAAGAGTACTTATGCAAAAAGTCATGTGATAATGGACAAATAATTTTTGAATCATTATATTAATATACATACACAGTAATGTACACACATATACATATACATAGATAGATAGATATCTATGTATAGAGATATAGATCTGTCTATCTATAGTGACAGATGCTTTCATTTTAGGCATTAATAAGGAAATATCAAAACACATCCTTTAAACAATTTAGAGATCAGACTTAAAGAAAATGATTTAGTCTTGTACAGTGAGGTAATCACCTAGGATTGATGTCAATGTAATCTATCCTAAATACCAATGTATACCTATATAAACAACAATAATTATTATATATCTAGTGTATATATTTATGCATACATGTATACAGTGTTATAAACATTAGTGATGTTTTAAACTCTCAAATATATAGCATATTCATATACATATATCGATGTGCTTTTCCATAGCTTCATGTGATTATCATGCTTTACATGGGGTCTAAATAGAAAAGATTCCTATAAGTCATGAGTACTAGATGCTTGTGATTGAGACTGGTAATATGCATATATCAAGCCCCTCTTATAAGATATTCATGATTAATAAGATGAACTAATACGTGAAAGAGGAAATGTGAATGGATGAGCCACCCATGTATTATGACTTGCATATTGATGAGATGAATGAATTAATCCATCAGTATCTGTATTTGTGACTGGCACAAATAGGTGGGCCCAGATTCGAATCAGGAGGACGGAACAAAGCTAGATTACATTGGGCAGTGATTTTAGAAATCTCGGGTCCTACCGATTGAGCCTCTGACTCTCTGGACTTCATTATTGCCTTCTCACTCTGGAACGTGCCCCTGTGCCTGTGCCCTTCTCCCACAGGCATATCCCTCCAACCTGCTGGGCTCCTCCTGTGAGAGAGCTTCTTCTAGGGGCCTTTACTTTTAGGGAAGGTCATAGGCAGGCCAAGTTATTCATTCCACTTCTGGTTGGCTTTATAGCTCTCCAGACTTTTTATATCCCCACATGAGCACCTTCATCCCTCTCCCACCTCCAATTGTCATCTCTCTTTTCTGTGTTGTCTTTCTTCTTCAGAATTTTGTAATTTCCTTGAAGGCAGGTAGTGTCTTTCTTTTTGTTTTTGCATAGATCCCCCTGCTCTCTCTCTCTCTCTCTCTCTCTCTCTCTCTCTCTCTCTCTCTCTCTCTCTCTCTCTCTCTCTCCCTCTCTCTCTCTCCCTCTCTCTCTCCCTGTCTCTCTGTCTGTCTCTCTCTGTCTCTTCCTGTCTGTCTCTGTCTCTCTGTCTGTCTCTGTCTGTCTCTGTCTGTCTCTTTCTCTTTACACACACACACACACATATATATGTGTGAGTGTATGAAATACTAATATCTATATATTTTGTACATGCTTTCTCAACTATAAGATACAAGCTTCTTATGGAAAACACACATATAACCTATGAGCCATATTAAACATAATTGCATGTTCTGGATTTGTGTTTAAATAGGTTAACCAATCAATAATCTGATATGGTATGGTTATAAAACTTGGAACCTTGAAGACTGTGATTCATTATTTAGAGACTCATGATAGGCCAAAGTAAAATGCATCATAATTCTACTGATGACTTCCAGGCCAAAAATATTATTAGGATATAATGAAGAAAATGCATCATCACGCAAAGAGGTGGGATACTTACATTTGAGAGCATGCAAAAGCACAGATGGACAGCCTGCAAATTAAACTCAAAGTCTTAAAGAAAGTTCTGCATGTTGTTGTATGGATCCTTTGTGGAGTATTTATAGAAGAAAATGAATAAGAATTATAAGTAATGAGAAGGTAGGGATCTATGGAAATCCTTTCTGAGAGAAGAAATGCCTAAGTCTCATGAAATCACAGATCTGTTGGTAAATAAACTCTATTTTATGCACAATTCCACCCTCCAATAAAGCCCTTTTGTGCTTCATCATTATCTTGTTCTTGAAGGCTATGCAGCAAAAAGGAAATCCTGGTAAGTCCTACTAAACTGGGAAGGCTTCGAATACAGCTCCTGTGGTGGAAAAAAAAATCATTTCTTTGTAGAAGGACAAAGTGAAAGCTAGTGAAATTGAGGAAGGCTAATCATTACGTTGGCCACAGGATAATTATTTGGATGGGTTTGGTCAAAGTTGTGGGGAGACGACAGTCACTTAGGAACACCAATTATTAAAGTATAGTAAGGACAGCTATCTGCAATGGTGGAGAGGGACTGTTCTTGAAATATTGAAGGATCTCCCCAACTACATTAGAATTTACTTTAGAACTGTAATTATTCCTTTTTCTTTTTCTTGATTTCCCCAAAGTACTGAAAACAAGAATAGACACATGGGACAAGTCCTATAAATAGGGGCTTAATTCCTCTTAACAATAATAACTATGCACGTATATGTTTTATGTACATATATTGAAAGATTTGTTATAATATAAGAAAATTAATCTAATATGTTATTTATAGTCACACGTGTCATGATATACCTTTTATCTGAGTAGGTTTAAATAATGAACTATGCAATCTTTTTTTTAAAGCTCTCTTAAATTCTCTCTCTGAGGTTGAAGGTTTTTTATATACATACATACATACATATATATATATATATATATATATAAAATAAGGTGCTTGGAGTTATATTATGGCAAATGGTCATAAACATGTATTTGAGCATGTGTAAGTAATTAAATACATGTGTATGTATGTATAGACATAAAGATAGACAATATATAGGTATGATGGATGATGTCTAAATACCCTTAAAACCTAAAAAGGCATATATTTTATAATATAAAATTTCTACTAGTAGAATGGGAAACCTATGTAGGTAAAAAAGGGAAGATATTGAAAGCTTCATGGAAAAGCTCTTAAATTTTGGATTGTGGAAGAAATATAAGAAAATGTGGGCAAACAAGGAATAGAAGAAAAAGTCCCTGTGGTTGCCTTTGTGTTTGTGTGTGTTCTAGTTATCTCATAGTCTAGAACAGAAGAGGGGAACCTGTGCCCTCAAGGCCACACATGGCATTCTAGGTGTTTAGGTGTGGCCTTTTGACTGAGTCCAAGTTTTAAAGAACGAATCCTTTTATTAAGAGTATTTGTTCTGTGAAGTTTAGATTCAGTCAAAGGGCTGCACTTGATGACCTAGAGGGCCACGTGTGGGCTTGTGGCCACAGATTTCCTACCGCTGTTCTAGAAAGTAGAACATGGGCAATTTAGGGCTACCTGTGAATACTAAAGTTATTTGTCCATGCTATTCATTTTGTCAGAGAATTTAAAAATATTATCTTTGTTTTGTCAGTCAGTTAATCAGGTAATAGACATTTAAGTGCCAACTCTGGGCCAGGCACTGCACTAAGTGCTAAGGATATAAAGGAAAGATAAAAAAAGATAATCCCTGATCTCAAGAGGCTTATGGTTTAAGGGGAGAGACACAATGCAAACAACTATGTAAATATACGATAGATACAGGAGAAAGTGGAGATAATCAAGAGAAGAAAGTGACTAGAATTAAGGGGGATTGAAGAAAGCTTTTGAGTGAATAAAATTCCAATAGTCTCCTATAGTCAAGCTTTCCCCATAGGCAATGAAGGAGACTCATTGAGAACCTAATGGAGAAAAGGTAGATATAAGTGAGGAGACCAACATTTCTCCCACATAATCCACGATTTGGATAACTCATGACAATGCTGTGTCTTGATGAACTTTGTGGTCACAGCTGATTTTCCTGCTCATACTGACTTCAATCAAATTCATGAAATGGATAAGAACATACCTCGTTCAGGAAATGAAAGCTACTTTCATATATTTCACATAATGGCCAATTTATGCCCATTTCCTACCTTGTTTACCTCTTTTACTAGCTCAGGAAATCATAAGCAGCTGACTTGGGAAGTCACACACAATTTTGCTATGAGATTCTCTTCTGTGCATTTTATATCAGAGCATTGATGATCCCATCACAATGAAAATATGGAATCTATTCAAATAACAAGGTAATGTCCAGAAAACACATAAATCAATGCATTTTTTAGAAGTGACATACTATCATACCATTATTTTAATGTCAGCTGTTTCATGGTGTATAGAGTATTAGTCTGGCATATAATAAAATCTATGTGCAACTCCCATATCTGACATTCACTGGCTGTATGACTTTGGGAAGGTCATATATATATATATACAATTCTTTCATCATGTGTAAAATGGGGATAATAATACCAGTACAATTAGGTACCAATTAGTGAGAATAATGGATCCTCTGAAGTGGTTGCATGGATTTAGATTTTCACTGAAGTGATAATTACGTAAATATAGTCATTTTAAATATGAAATGTGAATTTAAATAATGTGACCACTTTACGGGGTTCGTTATTCTGACTAATAGCGAGCCAGGTGAAATTCAAATTTCACAGGGCTGTTTTGAGATTCAAATAAGGTAATGCATGCAAAGCACTTTGTTGAACTTAAGGGAAAAAAAAGACCACGTAAATGTTAAGTAGTAGCAGTAATAGTGTTATCATTCATATTTCCTTTATGTCAGATGTATAAAGTAAAGGGCTATATATTTTGTGTATGTGTGTATATGTGCTGGTGTTATGTGAATACTCCAAAATACTGAGATTTAATCAGTATCAATATTTTTATGGAAACACCTTAAACTCATTCCTCAGTTCATTTAGGACTCAAGAATTAAGTGTTAGGGAGACTGACCCTAAGACACATGAGTTGAGTCGTTTACCTAGAGTCACACTGCTATGAAATTCCAGAGGAGGCAATGGGGTGACACAGTGGATGGAGCACCAGCCTTGAGTCCGGAGGAGCTGAATTCAAATTTGGTTTCACACATTTGCTAGCTTTGTGACCCTGGGCAAGTCACTTAAACTGGGCTGCCTCCAAACACACACACACACACACACACACACACACACACACACACACACACACACACACACACACAGTGAGTTTCAGAGTCAGAATTAGAATCCACTTCTCCCTGAAGAGGCAGCATAGTACACTGAAATTAGTTCTGCCTTTAAACTCAGAAGACCCAATTTCAGATTCTAATTTTGCCACTTATGCCTTTGTGATCCTAAATTAATCACCTCAGCTCACTAGACCCCAGTTCCCTTATTTGCAAAATGAAGAAAAAAGACGAGATAAGACCTAATATCCTTTCTCGATCTAAATCTATGATACCGCGATTCCAAGTCCAGGACTGCATATTTTATGACTGAGTGGTCTGTGTGTGTGCGTTTATGTGACATATGTATGTATGTATGGATATGTACAGAGAGAGACTAGACTATATTTATGTGTGTTATATATGTATATATATATATGTTTGGGTGTATGTATATATGTGTGTATGTATATATATATATATATGTATAACATGTGTGTGTGTGTGTGTATTGTGTGTGGGGACACACACACAATAACCTTTTGAGGAAGAGATGTTTTTTGATAGGCTACTGAGCTAAAACTGAGACCACATTCAAAGTCACTAAGAATCTAAAATACTGACTCTTTTCTACCTAATTGTATTCCAGTGAGGAGGTAGGATTGGTTGTAAGCCCTTAATAAAGCCTTAATCCCTTAACACTGCACTCATGTCTCCACTACACAGTCAATAAAGGGATTGTCCTCCCTCTGTTTCTAGTGTGTCTTTTCTTTTTCCTTAGCTGAAGGAGTATGAAAGATGGAACACACAAGGCTATAATCCTATGTGTCTGATCAGGTCAAGAGAGTGTTGCCAAAGTACGGGCTCTGTAGTTCAAGCTGGAGTTTTTGGTCTACTTCCTCGGTCCCAAGGAATGACCTTTGCATTCATTCCTCAAAATAAGAAGCCAGAAAGAAGTTGCTGTTAAATGGAAATTACATATATATATATATATATATGTATACACATATATATACATATGTATATATGTATATATACACACACATATATATATATACATATATATGTATACACACACACATATATATATACACACATGTATAGTACATGACTTCTCCTAGTAATGGCAGATGAAGAAATGTGTTTTATTAAAGATCCAATAACAACAAAAGCAACATTTCAGGAGACATTTGGTCACCTTGGATATCAATGATCATTTTAAATACCCGCAAAAAACCCGCGGTGAAAATAATTAAAGCTATGCCCCAGCATCTGTTGCACAGGATTAAGATAGAGAAAACTTAAAACAACTTGACACGGGCCAACAAATTAAATCAACATATAATTCGTAGCAAGAGGTGAGGCTGCTGAATGATACTTTTGAACATATGGTTTAGCAGTAAGGAGTGATAGCTGTCAGAGGTTTAGAGAAAAGACAAAAAACATCAGAAGGTGCTATACATTGAATTTTAGGAAACAAAATTCACATTTTGGAGAAAGGAATTACTTATTACAATGTCATGATCATTTCATAATCACACGTTTGCATTATCAGATCACTAAATTGTCAGGACAAAGATAAAGAATTATGTGAATTTAGAAAAATAAAAAAAAAATAGAAAAATGTGTGTGGCATACAATTAAAACTCCAAAGTGGCCTATGTAAACATGTTATCAATTCTGAACAAAAAACAACATGACAAAAATGGTGAACAGCTTATCTCAGAATCAGGAAAACCTGGGTTCAAGTCAGTTCCTTCCAAATACTGGTTGTATGACCCTATGCAAATCGCAACCTCTAGACAACTTCCTAGATAGCAATTTACAGGTTTTCCAATTTTCATTGGTAGAAGTTTTCCCATAAGGAGTTCACTATGCTTATATCTAGCAGACCTAGATGCTCCCCAAAAGTATCCTGAAATATTAATGGTCAGAAGGAAAATGACAATATTGATTTACTATTTTGTGGGGAAAAATTTATCCAATGTAAATCAATAAAACAAGATAAGACTCAAAGGGATAAAATGCTGGATTGATCATGAAATATTTGCTTTTCTTGCCAAGTGAATTGAAGTCAAGATATATGGAAATGAGAAGCAACAATAGTTTATAGTGGAAACTTTACTGTAAATGTCATGTTTGATATAATATTAACAATATTTAACAGTATCACTTCATATATCATAGGAAAAAGGAGTCTACAACTAGGTTAAAGAAAACTAGGCAAGGAATTGCTGTGACGAATCTTCTTACCAAGGTCATTTAAAAGAAAAATTGAAGGAATAACAATAAAAAGACACACACAAGTTAGAAAAGATGAGAATTTTTTTAAAATAATTTTTTTTCAGTATCAAAAACTTAAATTCTAAATCCAGTTCTTCATAAGCTTATGGTATAAAGGGAAATTTTATTAATGTGAACAGCAGTGGGAAAGGTATCTAGATGACATAAGTGTAAGTAGGGCCTGTCCATGCAGGAAGAAAGAAAATAATGAAGACAATTGATTGCCATTTTTTTAAAGATATCAAAATAAAGGGGGGAAGGTAGAAAATACACAAACCAAATCTTGAACATTATTACTAGCCAAAAAAGGTAACCAGGGAACATCATTAACTACTTGCCTTTGTGCCTACTTTCCTGAGCATGTAAAATTTTATGAGAAACATTTACATATGAATCAAGGATGTTCTTGGTGAGAGGATTAGGAGAGAATAAGTGAGCTTCTACAAGATGTATTGCATATAAACATACTAATGACATTGCATAGTAGATTATATCATTTATCATCACACATTTGATTGAAAGATGTAGAGACTACAAGATCCCACTGTGCTTGTTGGTTGTAAACTATTTTTAAAAAATAATCATTTGATTTAAGAGAGATAAATGGAAAAACATGTTAAGGATTCTTCTTCACTTGATTTTGAAGGAATTATAAAAGATCCTTTGAGAAATTTAATAGCACAGGTAATCCACTAGAATAGTCCTTTGTAAATTGTGTATCTCGGAACATTTTAGCCTTCTAACTTAGACTATAAAATTATGTTTCAAATTTTTTTCAAATAATTCAAGTAAATGCTATATTTTAGTTAGATATTAGTTAAAAATGTGTATATTTTCTTATTCAATTCAAGAATCACTTAAAATGTGTCCATGGGTTCAGGCACGAAACTCTTCTCTAGATATGTACTCACCCAAGAGAGCTGACACTGGAATTGAACAGATATTCCACAAAGTCTAAGAGAAATTTCCTATAGATCATGAAGTAGTCATTCTTCTCTTATCTGGTGTTGTGCTAATTGCATCAAAACGTAACAAATCCAGATGGCATTGAATCCTTGGCTGCCTATCATTGTGATAAGTAGGCCCCAAGAGATTCAGCCAATGTTCCGGAGCCTCTTTCAATTTTGTATAAATACATATTAATAAAAATATATAGATATATACATATGTAGTATCATACATATGTGGTATAGGACAAACATATGTGTGATAAATATCACATGCACGTACATATGCACATATATATGTGTGTATGTGTGTGTGTGCGTGTAGCACACATGCATTTATGTTTGTCTGTGTAGAGCATTTACTATGATGAATTGTTCTAAGTAAGTACCACACAGGTAATTAAGGTGGGACTTTTTTCCTGTTTTCTCTTTTGGATCCCTTATTTAATCAAGTGTCCTTGCTGAGTCTGACCTTTGTTTCTCTTATTAAATTAGGAGTCTTTGATGACCTGCTTACCTCAAGGGAAAGCCTAGTTTACATGGTTCTTATTGGCATATTGTGAAGCACTTTGACCCTAGCAGGGTATATAAACTCAGAGGCTGGGTGTTTTGCCTTCACGGCTCTCATTCACTGGAAGAGTATTGGTGTGGAGACTCTGGGAAACTGC
>JAQQSZ010008776.1:0-12945 GCA_028646595.1 Phalanger gymnotis
GAGTGGGGTGACAGAAGGGAGGGCTGACTAGGGAATGGGGCAATCAGAATATATGCCATTTGGAGTGGGGGGGGTAGAAATGGGGAGAAAATTTGTAATTCAAATTCTTGTGAAAATTAATGCAGAAAACTAAAAATATTAAATTTTAAAAATAAATAAAAAATATTAAATTAAAAAAATTTTAAAAAATCATTAGTGTGGTGTCTGGCACATACTCCAATGGGCTTTTCGCTTCTCAACATTATCCTTATCACTCTTTTACCCTTAATTCTCTGCCCTTTCCTCCATCTTTCTTAAAACCTCAGTTTATCGACTCATTGTCCCTCTTTTTTCTCCCGTTCCTCTTGCATTCAGTTCTACTTTACTGAAAGAATAAGAGGGTAGGGGTGATGGTGATACCAGTGAGGAAGAGGTAGGGGAGGAGAAATATTTTTTCACAGGTGGGTCTTTTAAGGCCTCCTGCAGTCATAACGTACCAACAGCCTATGCTTTGATCCTATTTCCACCAACCTACTTTTCTTTCCTAAAACAGCCTCGAACTCTCACAATGAATAGGAAGGCAGCCTCTGCCATCAAATGTAGTCTACTATGATCTATCAATTAGTGAGTCAATCAAATATTTATTAAGTACATTCTATGTGCCAGGTACTTTTCTAAGTTCTGGGGGTGCAAGTACAAAGAAGCAATCCTTACTTATCCAGTAATGGTGATAATTACCTGCTGCTCACTCCATGACTGACTTCCAATACCACTCTTTCTTCTTATAGGGAAAGTGGAGGGTCCTTTTTTCCCTTTTTGTTCCCATAATGGAGTAAAAAAGTAATATAGCTACTTTTGGAGGTCCTCTCTGGTTTTTCTACCAATTCTAGTTTAGATTTTATAGGGTAAAGAATCTGTTGATCACATCTACTTAATGTGAAATAATTTCTTCCCCTCCCTTCTACCTGTATCTTTATAAGGTTTTTTTCCTTTTAAGGAGAAAGTGGCATCAGAGAAAGAATTTGGGGTCCTTTGAAGTTATCACTTGTTTCATTACATATTAACATCTGTCCTTGTGAGAAAAAGGCATGTTATGGCACAAGGGAAGCTAATTATTGACCAGGTTACAGAATCAGTTCATTGATATGGTATATTTTAATGTTTTGCTCAGGATGTGAGTAGAATGGTTAAAATTTCAGAAATCCAGTTACTAAGTTGAAATGAACAATTAATATTTTCCTAGTAGAATTGGGTTTTTTAGTTTGTTTCATTTCAACTAGCCTGATCAATGTTATATTTTCAGGTAGATAAATTAGACACCGTTCTCTTGGATCTTTTTCTTCTCTCCATATAAAAAGGAGACAGAAAGGCATTTTTTTTGTCTTCTGTGATTATAGTCTTGCTACAAACATTGATAGACACCCCAGACAAATACTATGGAGTTTCGTTCTCCTTCTTGAAATTAGGAGAGCACTACAAAGTGTCCCTTCTGGTTGTGGAAGGAAGAAATGCCTGTCTCCAACCCTTTTGGTGCATTGTTTCCCCAGGTATCAGGCTTGAGTGGGAAATGGTCACTGCCCTACCAAGAGCCTAATGATAACTACTGGCAGTCCAGAGAATTTGGTTAAATTGTTTTCAAAGCTGACTTAATGGAATTCTTGCTGTCAATATACCAGTCAATCAATCAATCAACATGGATTTATTAAGGATTTACTATCTATCTTCTGGGCCCTGTGCGGGGTGTTCTAGGATACAAAGACAAAAACCAAAACCATTCCTTCCTTTATGGAGTTCATATTCTATGGAGGGAGAAGACGTGTACATTAAAAAGTATATACAAAATATAGGATCAGGACTGGACCTAATGCAGCTCAGCACTTTCTATGTAACTTATAATCTTACAGAGTGCCTTAGGACTTAAATGATTTGCCCATGGTCACCCAGACAGTACATTCCAGAAGTGGGATTTGAACCCAGGCCTCCCTAACCCTGAGGCCACCTCTCTATCTACTACACCTACCCGTTATTGTTGTTTTGTCAGTTACATATATCTGACTCTGTGTAACACCATTTGGAGTTTTCCTTGGCAAAGATACTGTAGTGGCTTGCAGTTTCCTTCCTTCATCTTTACAGATGAGGAACTGAGGCAAATAGAGTTAAACAACTTTCCTGAGGTCACACGGGTTATAGATAAGGGCCTGAAGCCAAATTTGAACTCAGGTCTTCCTCACTCCAGGGCTGCTGACACTCTATCCATAGCACCACTTGGCTACTCCTACACCCCACTGCTTTTCACAAAATATGTAGAAAATAAAAACAAACAAGGTAATTTAGGGGGTAAGGGAAGGGTGTACCAGCCACTAGGCAAACAACAGGATGATGGTCCACCTAACTTTAGTCACTAGCTCTGCCGACAGCAGGCCTTTGCCAGCACTCTTTCTGAACTCTACAGAGGGAAATGGGTACAAGTAAAGTTACCCTATAAAGATTCACCCCACCCACAGAAAAGTTTTGCCCCCTGATTAAAGTAAACACTAGGACCTTATTACATGCTCTCTATGCTACAGGAATCTAAGCGGTACAGTGGATTGAATCCAGGATTTGGAGTCAGGAAGACCTGAATTCAAATCCCACCTTAGTCACTTACTACCTATGGGCATTACTTACTACCTGGGCATGCCCCACCCCCTCCCCAAAAAAAATCTCTTTGTGCCTCAGTTTCCTCCTCTGTAAAATGGGGATAATAATAGCACCTACCTCATAGAGTTGTCATGAAGATCAAGTGAGCAAACATATGTAAAGCACTTTGTAAACCTTAAAATGCCATATAAATGCTAGTTAACTACTATTATTATTATTATTTACTCTTGTCAAATTGGGCTGCTCTTCATTCCTCAATGCCTTCTGACCTTTTTTTGCACCTGAGCCTTTATACCTACCCATTCCCCATCCGAGGAATTAATTTAACCCAATCTGCTTTTTTTTCTTTTTTTAAACTTTTCTTTATTTTGTTTTTGATTTATAGAATAAAACAAGCATTTTCATAACACAGTATAATTAAACAAAAAGGTGATTGTACCTGAAACTGCAAATCTATTATGTACAACTTGCTATTCCTTTTAAATATATAATAAAGTTATCATGTAAATTTTTTTCTTCCTCCCCTCCACCAAAGATGACTACCATTAGACACAAATGCGTATATATGTAAAATCATTCTCTACATACTCCTTTTTATCAGTTCTTTCTGCTTACGTTTATTGACATCCTTCCTCTCCTCAAAGGTGTTGCCTGCCCCCATTAGATGTTATCCTTACCTCATTTAGTCTCACGGGTTATTCTGTTTGACCTTTCCTATACACTTAATCATTTTTTAACTTGTATTGCAGTTACTTGTGTACATTTCATCTCCCTGCTATTTACTCTTTGAAGGTAGTTCTAGGAATCTATGAAACTGTATCTTTTTTTTTATCTTTATATCCACTGTGTGGCACACAGAAGATGCTTAATAAATGTTCTTTTAATTGAATTTGTGTGGGATTGAATTAGCAGCACTGTTCAGTATTTATATTGCACTTGATATTTACAGAGCACTTTGTTCAATCTTATTAGAGGAGCTCGGTCTACTGCAAAAACAAAACAAAGGACTGAGCTAAAACCAGGAAACCTTGGATAGATTCCCAGGTCTGCTCCTGACTTGTGTGATTTTATGAAGGTCATTTTAAATTTTTCTGTGCTTTAGTTTTTCTGTATTGTAAAATAGCTATTGTGATACCTGCTCTTTCCTTCCTACATTAGGGAGAGAGGTATTTTAAGGTTAAATTAGATCTTATCTATAAAGTGCTTTGAGATCCTAGTAATGGAGACAAAGTATGTCCTTGTACTACTGCATTTCAATGAAGTAAGACAGTATCATGAAAACACTTTTACAGCTAAGGAATAGAGACACAGACCTTAACCTGGCTCTTTTGTGTTAGAGAAAAAAGCTAGATTTCAAATTCAAAGCTTAGGTTATTTTCCTTTTTCCAGGGAGACCCATGGAAATGAATGAGACCATGTAGCTCATAGCAGAATAGGGAAGTCCTCTGAGTTCCCTTTTTCTGTTAAGGGTACCACCCCAGTCCTAGTCTCCCACTCTGAAAACCTTTTAGTCTCCCTTTATCATTTAATCGGTCACTAGGTCCTTTGGATTCTTTCTTAAAAACACATCACAGATTGTCCCTTTCCTCTGCATTCCCACCTCCACCATTTTAGTTAAGGCTCTTGTTACCCCATGCCTGCGTGCCTGAATTACTGTAACAGCTCAGGGCGATGGCAAAGTATCTGGCCCTTTGCCTGCTTTTGTATGACTGGCAATCTAAGAATAATGGAAACCATTCTTAGCTTGTCCAGCTATACAAAAACAGATGGTGGGCCAGATTGGGCCCTTGGACCATAGTTTGCCAACTCCTGCATAACCTTATGGTTCTACCTGTTTTCAATCTTTCCTCAGATTAGTCTACCTTGTACAATGCTGACTCTTGCTAGAATACCAATGGACCCACATTACCAAAATAAAGCCCAAACTCATTAGCATCTAAAATAGGATGTGCTGAAGACATCTCAAATTCAACATATCCAAAACTGAACTCAATTAGCTTTCTTTCAAAACCCATCCCTATTCTAAATTTCCCCATTTCTGTCGAAGGCATTGCCATCCTTCTGGTCTCCCAGGTTTACAACCTCAGCATTATCCTATCTAGACTCTTCACTCTTTCTCCCACCCCACATAGTCAATCAATTACCCAATCTGGCCATTTGCAGCTCCACAACATCTCTTACATATCATCCTTTTTCTCTTCTCACACAGAGCTATTGCCTTAGTTCAAACTTTCATCACCTCTTGCCTAGATTGTTGCAATAGTTTCCTCATTGGTTTTCCTTCCTCAAGTCACTGCCCACTCCAGTCTCTTCTCCACAAAACTACCCAATATGATTTTCCTTAAGTGCAGGTCTGATCATAGCATTCCCTGTCCTTAATAAACTCTAGGGGGTTGTTATTGCTTCTAAGATCAAATAGAAACTCTTCTGTTTAGTTTTGAAGGTCTTTTACAATCCGTCCTCAACTATCTTTCCAGCATCATTGTAAACTACTCCCCCTCTTACACTTGGCAACCTGTCCAAACCAGCTTTTTCTATTACACAATGGAGCACTCTACCCCCGTCTCTATGTCTTTCTACTGGTTGTCTCCCCTGCCTGGAATATACTCCCTCCTTACCTCTAGCTTAAAGGATTCTTTTCCTACAAGACTCAACTCAAATACCATCTAGATGAAATCTTTCCTGATCCCATCTGCTAGTACCAGACTTCCCTGTAGTTAACTATTTCCATTTATTTCATTTTACATGTATATATATGTATGTACACATACACATTTGATTCTTTATATACTCGCATATGTATGTGTGTTCTCCCCTATTAAAATGTGAGCTTCTTATGAGCAGGGTCTGTTTCATCCATTTTACTTTTATCCTCAGAGTCTAGCACGATGCCTGGCAAACAGTAGGACCAACAGAAACCAAGGAGTAGAGACCACTTTTGGTTATATAATGCTATCTTTTGTAACCCTACTCCAGTTGAACTCTGAGGGCTGATTATAATGATGGCAATGTTGATTAACCATTAAATACAGCATCTCTGAGCTGTTTGTTCAATGTTTGTAGTCATAAGATTTTAGTTGGTTAGAAAATCTTAGACGTGGATATAATAAGTCTCATATGTAAAATCAAGTCCCTTCTGGGTTTATCAGGTTCTATGTTTCTAGATCCATTCAGTAAAGTCACAGATGGAGCCAGAATTAACCAAAGCACTGTCCCTGACTCCTATGAGTCTTATGAGTTACTGTTTTCCAAACCGTTAGAAAGAAGTAGGGAATTAGGATGAGTGAGTCAGGAGCCTGTGAAGGAGAGAGAGTTACATTTTGTGGTAACAAAACCTCAGAGCTGTAACTAAGGAGGGCTGACTGGGGCTTTGATCTAGGGTATGGAATTTTGGAGGTGGCAACAGGTACCTCTCTATAAGATGCTTATACCCCTAAACCCCATATCTTCTTAGCAGCAGCTTCTCTTTCGGGAGCTTAGAAACTTAGGATATGTTTCCTTCCCCTCTAGAAGTCACACCACAGATGAATACCCCTCTATCCTATGTTCTTTCTGCTCTCTCTTCCTCCCAACCCCATAATTATCACAATTTCTTGACCCAGGTGCAACATTTTCTAGTTATGTCTCTGGAATATCTACAGGACAGAAGAAATTAGCATGGGAACATCTGGAGCTCTTGGGATACAGAAGACCTTGGGCTGGGACAGGAGAGGCATTTAGGAATTTTAAAGTTGGAGAGCCATAGACTATTATATCAATTCCTTAATTGTTGGTGTTTTATTCAGTCATGTCTGACTCTTTGTGACCCCATTTAGAGTTTTCTTGGCAGAGATACTGAAGTGGTTTGACATTTCCTTCTCTAGCTCATTTAATAGATGAAGACACTGAGGGCAAACAGACTTGCCCAGGGTCACACAGGTAGTGTCTGAGGCTGGATTTGAATTCATGAAGATGAGTCTTCCTGACTCCGGGCCCTGTGCCACCTAGCTGACCCAATTCCTTAATATAGTATTCCAAAACTGTTGAAAGTCATAAGTTCAAAGGTTTAGTGGATCTTTTCTTAAACGCTCAGCACCACAATAACCAGCCCCATAATAGTGTGTTATATGTTAACTAAATTACTAAACAACGACTGTACCTGACAGCAGAAGCTCTCCCAAAGATGACCATTTTCCAAAAGCATCTAGAAAATTAGAGTCAATGGATACACCTCTGCCAAATGCCTAATTAAAAGGATAGAAAACAGCACCTTTCCATAGGCTTATTGTCCTAACCATGATGTGTCTTCAGAGTAAAAATTAAGCTGTAAGGCACTCATTTTAAAACACTGCAATAAATAAGCAAGGAGGCAGACAAGACCATGATTTGAAGTGTGATCATAGGGACTTGGGAAAGGGTTCCTTCTGTATAAATCTGTGAGAAATCTCTGCCACAGGGTACAACGTCTTCTATAGCACAAAGACAATGATCTACATTTTTAGGTTTACACTTTTAGGTTTACCTTGGTATTATAGAAATCACAATCCCTATTTTACAGAAGAGGTCTGGAGAAGTCAAGTCATATAGCTACAGCCACACAACTAGAAAGTGTCAATGTCTGGAGTAGAACTCAGGTGTCTTTTAAATGGAAGTCCAATATCCTTTTCTAGGGTTCTCTGGCTGCCCCATCAAACTGTTGACTCATACAGAGCTTACAGTCACCTAAAACTCCCAAATCCTTTTTAGGCCCACTTCTGTCCAACCATATGGTCTTCGTCTTGAACTTGAGAATTTGATTTTTTCAGTGCAAGTGTAAGACTCCTCTCCCTCCTTCTCTTCTTCCCCCTCCCTCCTCTCCTCTTCTTTCTTCCTATGATTTCATCCATGTGGGAAACAACCCGGATGTGAAAACTTCCTCCACTGATACAGGTTAGTAACTCCTCTGTACCTTAGTCTTAGAGAATGGCCTGGAACTAGGAAGGAGAGAAGCAAGAAGTGAGGTATTTTTGTCTATTTTTAAGTTTACAGGTTTTTAAGACCCTCCACCAAAGACCCGCTCTAATGTGTCATTGTGGCATGGAGCTGAGCCCAAGTTCTCAAAGGCTTTTCCAGCAGAGAGCCAGCTCTGGCAAGGCCTATCGAACTGGAAATGGCCTGCATGTCTATTGTCTGAGAATTAAGCTTAGCCTAGCTATATTCATAGGATCATAGCTACAAAGCTGGGAGGGTCCTCAAAGGTCATCCAGTCCAATCCCTTCATTTTACAGATGAGGAGACTGAGGTCCAGAGGCAGTAAATGATTTACCTGTGGTTATACAGATAATATGTGTCTGTAGTGCTTGAAACTAAGTCTTCCTGACTCCAAGGTTGCACCATGCTGCCTTTCTATGCTTGACATTTATCCCTATTAAATTTTATCTTACTGGCGTCAGCTCAATGTCTAACATGCCAAGATCCTGACCCTGACATCCGGTATGTTATCTAGTCTTCTCAGCTTTATGTCATCTGCAAATTTGATCAGGAATATGTCTCTGCCTTCCTTCAAGTCATTGATAAAGAAAGGATGAACAGCATAAAGCCACATACGGATCCCTGGGAAGGCCCCACTGGAGATCATCCTAGCTGACCTTGAAGTAATTAATGACTAATCTTGAGTCCAGTCATTCAATCAGTTCAGAATCTACCTAATTGTACTGTTTCCTGGCTGATGTCTCTCCACCTTTTCCACAAGAACAGCATGAGATGGCAAACTCTAGGAAAATTAGGTCTACAAGAGTTGCCTGATCAACCCAACCTACTAACCCTGTCCAAAAAGGAAATGAGGTCAACCTGGCCTGAGTGCTTCTTGATGAAGCTCTCTCTGATTATTGCTTTCTTTTCTAGATGTACACAAACCATCACTTTAACAACATGTTCTCTAATTTTGCCTGGAATCAAAGTCAAGACCATTGATATGTAGCTTTCAGACTCTCTCCCTTCCTTTGAAAATTAAGGCAACATCTGCCCTTCTCCAGTCGTCTGTTACCTCTCCTGTTCTCTGTGATCTTTCAGATTATGTTTCTCAATAGCTGGTGCACAGACCCACACTGGTCAACAGCCAATTTTCACCAGTTTACAAAACTTTTGCTAGCCGAAGTCCTTATTTCTTAAAATTCATACTTCACCACTTAAGGATCTGTAATGTCATGATGGGTGCTCCCTCTATCTGCACAGATAGAAATCCTTCTACAATTTAGTAGATAGCTTTTGAGAGCTGCTGTGGCCAAAAGAATTCATTGCCCAGTGTTCAACCAAATCATGAGCCTCTCTGAGTCAGCATGGTACAAAGGAAAGAGCATTGGTTTTAGAATCAGAATAGTGGGGTTCATGGGGCAGGTAGGTGGCACAGCCCTGGAATCAGGAAGACTTGAGTTCAAATCCAGACTCAGACACTTACTAGCGGGGCAAGTCAATTAACTCTGATTGCCTCCCCAAAACAAAACAAGACAAAAATATTGGGGTTTGAATCACCTCTGTGACCTTGGGCAAGTCACTTAAACTCTATGGGCTTCAGTTTCCTCATTCGTTAAGTGAGGGGTTGGACTAGATTACCACTGAGGTCCCTTCCTACTATATATCTATGATATTATGAACTTAGGCTAGGATTTGGACAAAAGACATATAAGGCATGACCTATGACATCACTGTTGTCCTCAATAGATATACAGGGTTTCATCAATCCTATGACTTTAACTAGCCTAGCCCTTAGACAATAGACATACAGGACATTGCCAAGGTCATAATTTGTCAGGACCTGTTAAAGCTGGCACTCTGATGGAATAGCTTCTGACAACTCAGGGTCACCCAATTCCACAATGAAACATCAGAGCAGGCCTTACTGGAGGTTTTAAAACCTACAAACTTTAAAAAATTGACTCCTTCCCTCTCCTCTTCCTTCATTCTACTCTTTCAGCTCTCAGATCTCTCCTCTATAACTCCAATTCTCTGTCTGAGATTCTGAGAGTAACTCAGAAGGAAAAGCCATTTGCAATATGCAATATGCAGTTTGGGTTGGGAAACATTACCCTAGCCAGTTTAAATATTCCAAGAAGTCAAGCATTCTATGAGTGAACCCTTGGGAGTATAAGAAGGTAGCCTGAGTCTAGGCAGAGTCAATATCCTGTGTCCAGATTGTAGGTGCAGCTAGGATGGGGCGCATCATAATTAGGACTGCTTTCTAGTGCAGCCCTAGAAGACTTTAACCAACTTCCCTAAAATAACTCTGGAGGGCCATATCTGCCACCAGAGGGCAGTGCTGAGAAAGTGGCACTGAGCTGTCCAGGTGCTGAGGGACCAAGGAGTAGTCTGAGGAGGGGACAATAAGGGCCCAAAAGGAACCCTGAGGCATTTTGTCTCTGCCCTGCTTCACCACAAAGTCAGCAAGGAGGAGATTTTACCATTTGGTAGAGGCTAGAAAGCTTGAATCATCTATAGATTGTAACCCGGCAGTCCCACCCTTTCTTTTCTCTGGTCAGGAAAAGAAGGTTAGTTACCCTTGTATTTACTGAATGCCTATCAGGTCCATAGATAGCACTGTGCTAACAGCTGAGGCTATGACAGTATTCACAGAGAAATCTGGAAAGAACTATGTGTATTGATGGTTTGCAATGCTGCAAAGAATTCAAGGAAAATTGGGACTTCCTTGAGGGGAGATTAGAAGAAAACACCAGTAGACATGGCAAGGAGGTCACACAGGAACTTTGAGAGTTTTGGTTCAGTAAAGTGATGAAAATAAAGCTATAATAATGAGGGGAAGACAAGAAGAACCCTAAGCCTGGAGTCAGGAAAACTCACCTTCTTGATTTCAAATCTGGCCTCAGACACTTACTGGCTGTGTGATTCAAGCCTTCGAGTCTTTTAATGCATGGATTGGACTAGATGGCTACTGATGTCCCTTTAAAATCTCAAATTTAGTGATTATGAGGTTCTGTGATTTGTGCTGAAATTGTCTTATTCGTTGGATATCAAAAGAAAAGCTGGGTACTCTAAATCAGTGCAAGATCCTCAAATTCATACTCTGATTCAAAAAGATAAAGTAACTGCATTTGTGAAAAAAATTAAGCTATGGATAATAAATTTACAAAATAGCATTTTAATGTTTCCCTATTTAAAGGCTACTTAGCCTGCAAATGAAACTGAAATTGAAGAAAATAATGAACAACTGGTTAATCACTTGATTGGCCTATAGAAGTGATTTTCATTTTATTTTAAAAATCTAGATATTTTAAAATATGAATGGATGAGGAGATCATTTATTATAGAAAAAGAGCCTACATTTGGTGCTATTTCATCTGAAAAAGAATGCTTGTTAAGCTTGTGATGGTAAATTGAAATAAGCACACTGTAAATTTTACCTCCCTCTTATAGAATCAGTCTCTCACTTCCTTCAAGACACAGCTCAGGCATCATCTTTTCATGAAGTCTTTCCTGATGCTCTAACTGCTAATGCCCTCCATCAAAACCACTTTGTATTTAACTACTTTACATTTGTTCTATGTTAATTCTCTTTATATTTATTCTTATAAACTGCAGATGTGTGTGGTTTCTGTTCCCAAAAGCCTGATAGAGTAGGAATCTACTGCCTTTGTATTCCCTGGCATACAGTAGGCACTTGAATGCTTGTTTATTGACAGATATATTTTTGCCTGAGAGTGAATAAAGAGTTCTCTAGTTTATCAAAGTGATACAAATTTCATAGTATCTTATTTATGTGAAATGGGGTTTTCTGCTGTAAATGCTATAAAGACAAAACACTGATCTTGATTAGAGATTGAAAAAGAATTAGGGTATCAGTGTTGATACCACATTTTAAAAAACTTAGTGCTGAAAAATAAGCCTACCAGTCATATTAGTAATATTATTATGGTTCATGTTTTCCAAATTTATAAATATGAAATCATAAAGGCTTTTATAAATACCTGTGCTACTCTTTTAAGATTTTTGTGTTGTAAGAGTTGTGATAAATGCTTAATTTTATTTGAATAAAATATGAGCTATGAAATTTATTGGCATAAACTGTTTTGTGAAAATTATGATAAAACATAACATTTTTTAAAAAGTTTGGAAACCACTGCTGTAGGCAATGGGAAAGGATTAAAGGATTTTGAACAAGAGAATAACTAGACAAAATCAGTGTTTTAGGGAGTGAGTTAAAGCCAAGGGATGAGACACTTGGAAATAGATATCCCTTAGGGGGTTTGTTATCATACAGAATAAATTGAGGAGAGACTGAACTCAACCTAAGTGTCACTGGGAACAGAAG
Source organism: Phalanger gymnotis (assembly GCA_028646595.1). Classification (NCBI taxonomy): domain Eukaryota; kingdom Metazoa; phylum Chordata; class Mammalia; order Diprotodontia; family Phalangeridae; genus Phalanger; species Phalanger gymnotis. Next base: position 11,900 of record JAQQSZ010008776.1, read on the forward strand.
AGATATGAATGTAAAAAAATTATCTCATCATGAGAAAGGACAAATGTGGAGAATTCAGAAAATCTTGGGAAATTTGTATGAACTGATGCGTAGTAAATAAGCAAAATCAAGCCAAAAAATTTATCCCAATCTGCAATAATGTAAGAGAAAATAACTTTGAAAGATGTCAGTATTCTGATAAATTTAGTAACCAATTTTAACTGCAGAAGACTGATCAAGCCATCTTTCAGCTTCTTGGTAGAGGGGTAAAGGAAGGACTAAAGATGTATGTAGTTCGAGATATAGATTTTCAAACATGTACAAAGTATTGATTCGTTTTTCTTAACTATACTTATTTATTACAAGAAAAGGCTTCTTTTTGGGGAAGGAAGTTAAGGTAAGTGGGCAGGGATAGAGATCCTCTCCACCACTGCCAAATAGCATCATAACATAAAAATATATGGAAGAAAACAAAAAAGGTCAGTAGGAGATAAAAGCAAAAAGAACAATTTTATTATTATTACCTTGCTAAATTTAATATATACTTTAAAATTACAAACTTGTACAAAAGGACTCTATGGTTTCATATACCAATCTTCTTTTTTGTTCTTTGTAGATTGAAATATTTGCTATTGGTGATTATTAACTTTCTAATAAAATTTTTTTCTTTAAAAAAATCACCCATGAGAGACACTTCAAAGAATTGATGGGACTTGGTGGCTAATTGGTACAGTTAATTTTAGAAGTTTTCTAGAATAAGGCATAGATAGCCCCTGATTAGACTTCATCTGGAGTTCAAATATTGGTACCATATTTTAGGGGAGGGCACTGATAAGCTGAGGGCAGCTAGGTGGCACAGTGAGTGCCAGACCTGGAGACAGGAAGACCCATCTTCTTGGGTTCAAATCTGACCTCACTAGCTATGTGACTGTAGTAGGAAGGCCGAATTTATGATCTCAAAAAGGATCATATAAATATCAGAATGGTTCGAAATCGATGGGTATACAGAATTCTCCAAGCAGAAGGCATCCAAAAATTTATTCAGGGCCCAGAGCAACAAATTAGTG
>JAQQSZ010008777.1:0-12945 GCA_028646595.1 Phalanger gymnotis
TCTGAAAACTGTCTGTTCATATCCTTTGACCACTTCTCAATTGGGGAATGACTTGTATTCCTATATATTTGGTTCAGTTCCCTGTATATTTTGGAAATGAGGCCTTTATCAGTGGCACTAGGTGTAAAGATTTTACTTGTGTCCTTATTACTTGATTCTTAAATACTGGTCATAGTGTACTCTGGTGTCACAAATTTTATTTACCACTCCCAGAATAATCTCCCTAGAATAGCATAGTCATCCTATTCCTCTCCTATTCAAGGTCTGGCTCCCTTTAACTTAGCACCAAATCAGTCCATGGCATATACTCCCACAAAAATTTCAAGTCCCTCCCTAATCTAGCCTGCCCTAGCTTATTCACCATTGCTCTGCTGGTGATCTGTTACACCAGTCCTGCTCCATTCTGCCTCCAGGACATTTTTTATTCCATTCACCTTAAGTAGAACAGCCTTTCTGCTGTCCTTCATTACCCAATTCCCAACCATCCTTCAAGGTCTAGCTCCAGGCTTTACTCCACCATCTAGCCTTCTCTGAATTTCTATTGTGTTTTGACTCAACAACATGCTGAGCAAACCTTGTTTTCTAATTTCTAATTTTTGAATTTCTAATTCTAATTTATAAGTATTTCATTTGCTCAACAATTCAGCGCACACACATAAAGGGCTTATGAAAGGTGCTAAGGACAGACAGACCTTTACCTCCAGAAGATATTCACTTTCTAATAATAACTGGTATTTATGTAGTAGTTGGGAACCTTTATTATTAGTCAACAATCCTTTATTAAGCACCCACTATGTGCCAGTTACTGCGCTAAATGCCTGGGATCCAAAAAGATGGGAAAATAGTCCCTGCTTTCAGGGAGCTCATAGTCTAATGAGGGAGACAACGAGCAAACTACTGGGTATAAACAAGGTATGTACTAGATGAAAAACCAAAGACTAAAAACAAGTAGTTGACAAAGGGAAGGTAATAAGAAGGGCTGGAAAAGGCTCCCTGTAAAAGATGGTATTTCAGTGAGGACTTAAAGGAAGTCAGGGAAGCCAGATGGAGATTAGGAGTGAGGGCATTCCAGGCATAAAGGACAACCAGAGAAAAAGTCTGGAACTGAGTGGCACATCATTTTGTTTGTGGAATAGAAAGGAGGCCATTGTCACTGCACTGAAGAATACCTGTTGGGGAGTGAGGTATTACATAATTGAAGGGGTTAGATTATGAATGAATTTGAATGCTAAACAGAGGATTTTGTATTTGATCCTGGAGGCAAAAGGGAGCCATTGGAGTTTATTGAGTTGGGGGAGGGGGCGTGATATGGTTCTACTGTCCCTTTAACTTTAGGAAAATCACTTTTGTGGCTGAATGGAAGACAGATTGGAGTGGAAAGAGACTTGTGTCAGGTACATATACCAGAAGGCCATTGCAATAATCAAGTCTATTGAGTTGATGATGGCCTGCAAAGTTAGATACCATTTCTGTACCACATGATGAGTCTGAGGTAGGTACATAGGTATTTATTAGCCCTCTTTTTACATACGAGAAAGCTGAGGCTCAGAGATAGAAAGAGACTTGGGCATGTTCACTCAGCTAGTGAGTGCCAGAGGTAGAATTTGAACCCAAAGCCTTTTTGCATTGTGGAATCATGGATAGCTGGTGTTAAAGCCAGGAAGAACTGGATTCAAGACCTGCTTCAGACACAAACTGGCTGTGTGACCTTCAGCAAGTCACTTCACTTCTGACTGCTCTAGGCAACTCTCTAAGACTATAAATTGCAAAGCAGGTGCTGACTTGTAGTGGTAAAGGGAGTTTCCTTACTGGAGAATTACCTAAATCAAGGAACTCATGGGCCTTTATAGCACTCTTTCTGATGGAGTCCTAATAGAGCTGCCCCCAGCTCCATATTCTAACTTCATTATAGCCTGCTGTACCTACCCGTCACCCTGCCCATTAATGTCCTAACTTATGCCTCACTGCTCACCAGAACAACAGGTGTGTCCCTGCACTCTTAGTTCTCACAGAAACAGCAGGCATGCCCATGTGATGGGAACCCAGCCACTGCCTCTACCCAACTACTGCCCCCGGACCACATATTTGAACAGGTGTGCTCTTGTATTCAATTATAATCACATCATCCATCTAGCCAATACAGGACCACAATACCTAACTATTTATCTTGACCAGACAGGACCACGATAGCTAGCCAATTGGTGGACAACATGACCAGAATGCTTGACCACCAAACCGTAGAAGGGGCCCATCCTATGATAGCACCTGCGCGGTTCCACTGAGGCTAAGACCCTTCTTCCATTTCCTAATCCTTTGACAAACTTCTCCTGCCTTTTTAATATTAATCAGATTCTTGTATTTTATGGAAATTTCTGTTATGTAATTGCATTTTTACTCTGTAAAAATCTATCTTGCTTTCTCTGAAGCTGCTGGTTCTTCTTGGAACTTAGCCTGCTTTGTGAGTGGCATCAGTCTCAATAAATGTCTATACTTGCATTAGAGCTGGTCTGACTCTGAAGTCTTTTGAGATGGTTCTACCATAACACATCATGAAACTGCAACAGTTTTTGGCCGTAGATGGGCAGAGACTAAACCTCAGCATATCCACCACGCTAAACTGTCTGTCTGCTAATTCTACTAGGTTTCCTTCAATTGGATTGTAAGTTGTGTCAGGTATAGGACCATATCAATATTTCATTAAGGTATCCTTCAAAGTCAGTCGATAAACACTTATTAAGCAACTACTGTGTGCCAGGCGCTGTGCTATGCCCTGGGGATATAGAGAAGAGTAAAAGCCGGTCCTTGTTCTCCAGGAACTCACAGTCTAAAGGGAGAGACAACATGCAAATAAGGATGTAAACCAAGCTATGTAGAGGATAAAATCGACAGAAGGAGAGCACTGGAATTAAGAGGCATTGGGAAAGGCTTACTGCAGAAGGTAGGATTTTAGCTGGTCCTTGAAGGATGCTAGGGAAGCCAAGAGGTGGAGAGTAGAGAATGCATTGCACCCTAGCCTAAGCCTTCATCCTTTTGAACCAACATTCCTATTCATTAAATAATTTGTTTGAGTAACTTTGAAAATCAGATAAGTAGAAAATTCCATATTTCTCTCTTTTTTTAAAAGTATAGAAATATATTGCTTTCTAGTTAGGAAATCTTCAGTTAACCTAGGTGGGGCAATGACCATTAATAAAAATGAGTGAATAAACCAACAAAATTCACCAACCATCGAAGAAAAGCAGCAAAAACTGATTGGAATTGCTCTAAGATTTGCTGTAGTGAGGAATACATCATGCTGGGCTGCTCCAGTAGAGGCCATGGCCATTATGGAAATGCTCCTGGAGATGCCTCAAGGTGAAGCAGGAAGTTCAATGGGCTGTGTCTGAGCTTGGCTAAAACTAAAGATAATGTACATTGTTATGGGTCTTGACTCAAGATCACTGGCAAGGATTTCAGTGGTACTTCTGTTTACACTAATGATCTCGCTTTTTTTAACTTGCCCACTTTTCAACTCCACCCTATATTACAATCACAGCCTACCTGAAGGAAAATAGCATCGGCTCTAAAGTCAGAAGACCCAGCTTTCTATCCCAGCTCCACCACCAGTGCAACTGGAGGCAAGTCATTTAGTCTCTCTGATTCTCAGTGGCCAAGACTATACAATGAGGGGGTTAGACTAGATCAGGAATTCTCAATCTGCCACATGCATACTCCCAGAGGAGAATAGTAATGGCCAGCATTTATGGAGCACTTTAAAGTTTCCAGACATTTTACAAACATTATCTCATCTGAGATTTACAACTCTGGGAGATAAGTGCTTTTATTATCCCTATTTTCCAGATAATGAAACTGAGATCAGCTGACTTGTCACTTACTCAGGGATTTTTTAGAATTTATTTCCATTCAATAAAACTATGAAGTATATCCTAGTCTTACTTTTCTTTATGAAAAATTAATTGATTTAGTATAGGAAAATCTGGAGTTGATTGCCTTTCATATTGAAGAAGATTGCTGAAAAATCCACTGAAAGCCCAGGGTCGATGCAAAGGTCAGGAATCCCTAGATTTTTGAAGTCCCTTTAAGCTCTAAATTCTATGAAAAAGGAAACCAAGTGGAACATCAGAGTTGCCAAAACCACACTGAGCACTCTGTCCTCTTTATCATCACAACATCCATTTGTGGTAGTTCAAAGTAGGTGGCATATACCCCATGCGGTGGCAAAGGCTGTGATATGATTCATCCAAGTGGTGAAGCCAGCCGGATCTCTTTTCTTTTCACGGTGGAATTTTTCCATTAGGTTCTTGCTGTTCATCCAAGAGAATATTAGGAGTCTCCCTCTCATTTGTTTTTTCCTGTTGTCACTCACAGATTCTATAAATATTTGTTGAATGAATGCTGAATGAATGACTGGGTAAGGTCACCCCTGTAGGGTTACCAGCTGCAGCCACTGCCCCCTTGGAGCCCAGATATCTTTACTCAACAGCTGACTGCCATTTGTCCTTCTTCTGCGTGTCCTTGAGGACAAGAGGAGGTTACGGTTTTGGTGCCTTCCCATGCTCAGTGGTAGTGATAGCTAGCCAACGAAATCAGCAAGGTGTTACATTTATGAGCACCAAGCCTACTCAGTTGCTACTAAAGCACCTCAAGAGGCCGATCCTTTCAATTCCCTCATTTTGCAGATGAGGATAGTGAGAGCCATGGAGATTCAGTGATCACCGGTGTGTGATCTAGAAGTGAATTCTGGTAGAGTTAATGAGTTTTGAGATGCTAGCAACTCCACCCCACCTAATATCCCTCCAACAAGCCAGCATTAAAAAAAAAAGCAACAACAACAAAACTTCCTCACCCATGTATGAGCCCTGGGCATATAGCCCAAGAAGATTATATCCCTTTGCCTCTTCATATAAATTAAGAGAAGTTCCAACCAATAAGTTGGTCAGCTGTCGCCGAGTTAGCCATAATTACAGGAGTCTCTGCCACCCCTCATACCAAAAGATAGGTCATCCACTGTTCATTCTATTAAAACTGTCACTTGAGAGGGAAATGCCATTTACCTAAATCACTTTCTCCCCTAAGTGCCAGTTCCATGTATAGGGAACTGAGTTTCCCTCACAGCCTTCTGAAAGTCAGGATTGTCATGGATCATTCCACCGGACAAGGTCTATGTGTAATATCAGCAAACAGCATTATCACATGACTTTTCCTCATGGCTTTAGAGAAAGATTGGATTCCATTAGAGATAGCAGCCAATTCTATTTAGTGGGATAAGAATATAGTCTGTACCAATGATTCATTCACATTGAGGACTTTCAGGTGAGCAAACTGCTTCCATCCATTCAGGTCAATCAGTACTTTCTCCACAACTTATATTCTTAGATGCAGCACAGAATACTCCACAAGGGGCCTGAATCAGATTAAAATGTAATTGGGAAATATTTAACAAAACAAATAAAAATACAATAAAACATAGATAATGTTACTATGTGGTTTTCTAAGTCAATATGTACCTATAGGGAGCTTTATGTATGCTTTAGTGGCTCCCGTTTCTATCTGAATTTGACAGTACTGGCCTAGAATACTAAGAAGTTAAGTGACTCACCCAGGATCACACAATCTATATGTGCCAGAGATATACCACAAACCCAGGTCTTCTGGTTCCAAGGCTGTCTCATTACACCAGTAGTGTCAAACTCAAGTGAAGCAGAGTCAGAATTTAGAGATGGGTCTTCTGACTCAGCTAGGCCTGAAGTCATGTTCCTTGACTTCAAATCTAGCTATGCATATTTGCTAGCTGTATGATTCTGGGCAAGTCACTTAACCAACTCGCTTAACTTTGCCCCAGTCCCTTATCTGTAAAATGAGCTGGAGAAGGAAATGGCAAATCATTCTAGTATCTTTGCCAAGAAAACTCCAAATGGGGTCATGAAGAGTTGGGCAGGACTGACAAATGACTCAACAACAAACTTCTGACTCTTAGTCATGGTACAACCAATCTAGAACAGAAAAGGTTCCAAGGCCATTTAAGTCAAACTCCCTTATTTTACAAATGAGGAAATACATCCATAGAGTTTAAGTGAATTGTCTAAAATTAGTCAGGTAATACATATCATTGAAATTTCAAGTATGGTTCTCTAATTTCAGAGCCTGGGCTTTTTCTGTGTACTTCGCTGCCTTCTTGGGTCTTAGTCTTCTTAGTTTCTAGATCAACTCTCTACCTCTCACAGGAAAGCACTCTCTCTCTTTCTCCACTCCCATCTCTCTCTGTATCTCTCCCTTTCTCTCCTCTCTCTGTGTCTCTGTCTCTCTCTGTCTCTCTGTCTCTGTCTCCTCTCCTGGTATGTTTCCTCCTTGAATTCTCCTTTGGGATTTATCACATGTTCCTTATGCCTTCTTACTCATTCAACAAAAGGAAGACCATCAAAATTAAATATGTTCATAAGCATGGTGATATGAGAGATATAGAAACAGAGATAAAAATTCTAAGCCGGAAGATTATCTAGTCCAATACTTTCATTTTACAGATGAAGCTTGCCCAAGGCCCTACTTAAAAATGTGGCAGACCCAATATTTGAACCCAGGTCTCCTGATTCCTAGGCTAGCACTCTTTCTGTTACGCTATACTGTTCTGCTATCAATAAGAAAAATAAGTATTTTAAACGGCAAGGGAGAGAAATCCATATAATTATACCAACAGACCAAGACTTAGCCAAAAAGGCTCCTGGGAAAGTTGCATGAATTCTGTTACAGTCTCCCAAACTATTCACTGTACAGCGATTAGTGTAAAAGTTGCCTTATGATATCAGAGACAGAACAAAAACTAATGGCTAGTCATTCGTTTATTTCCTTAAGAGAGTTAATAATTGACCTGCAGCAATGTTTGCTTCCCAAAAGTCCATAGTAGTTTAGTTTACCTTGGCAGGATTATGATGTATTCCCTTCTTCCAACAAATCCATAAGGTATAGAGTAGAATATGAATGGCTATAACCTTGAACTCTCACCCCTTCCTCTATTCAGCCCCACACCTCACCTATTCCTCCTTTGTCTACTTCATCTGTGCTTAAAGGTTTATTTAGGTCTGTGCCAGAAAGAGAGGGAATGATGAAAATTAGAATGGACCCCAAGTGAGTCTTCATGAAGGCCCTACGAGGAAAGGGATCAGGATGAAGGATGGGGTTGGGGGGAGTGGCATTTGGTGGCTGACTGTCAGGATGGGAAGCCCAGGCTGACTGTACTGGTACTGTGTAGCTCAGTCCACCAACCTGGAACCAAAGTTTGACTGTGCAGGAATATAATAGTTCAAAGATCTATAAAATTCCCTTGTCCTTTGATTTTTCCCTCCAGGTGACAAAGCCGAAAGAGCCTATTCCCAAAATGTCTTTCTTGCTACTTAAAGAGAAGCAATTTCCTTAGTGCAGAGCAAAGTAATAAAGACAGATTACTTCCTTTTGTGGGTTAGTCACCAGAGATGAAAGAAACACTGATGTTAGGTTGACATCAAGACTGGACAAGAATATCGGGGTGTGCAAAGAGATACCTGTATAGTCCTAGTTTTTATTTTTTTATTTTAGTTATTAAAAGGAACTATTAAAGCAAGATAGAGAGCAGTCTGGGTTGCCTCTGGAAAATTGCTCAATGCCTTTAATGACACTCAACTTCTCCCTGAAACAAAGACCCACCTTTTAACAGCAATACCCTTGGGGTAAAACCATATACCTTTGAGTCACAAAACATCAATGTCTCTGAAGAATTAATGTTGCAGTTCCACCAAAGGTCAAGAGAGAGAAGCACGGTGAGTGTGAGTGGTATACAGTATATTATACATAGAATGCTGAGGTATATAGTATAGCATATATAGAATGCTGAACTTGAATTCATGGAGTCTAAGTTCAAATTCTGCTTCTGCCAGCTACTTGGGTAAGTCAGTACACTTTGCTAGACTTCATTTTCCTCACCTAGAAGACATGAATGGGTTTGGTCAGCATGATACAGTGATTACAAAACTGGATTAGGAAGAAAGCCCATTTAAATCCTACCTCAAATGTTGTTGTTGAGTCATTTCAGTCGTATCTGACTCTTTGTGACCCCATTTTGGATTTTCTTGGCAAAGTGATTTGCCATTTTCTTGGAGTGGTTTCCCATTTCCTTCTCCAGCTCATTTTACAGATGAAGAAACTGAGGCAAGCAGGGTTAAGTGACTTACCCAGGGTCACACAGCTAGTAAGTGTCTGAGGCCAGAGTTAAACTCAGATTTTCCTGATTATAGGCCAGGCACTCTATCCTATCCTTCTGATTTCCTTGGGAAATGTACTTCAAGCTGCAAAAATACATTTTTTTTTTTGTTGCCAATCCCTAGTCATGAAAGATTAAGGGGACCCAGGAGATTAAATTCCAGCAAGACTGAATAATGCTGATGTTGCACACAAGTATTATTCTTTCATTCACCATTTTGGAAGAGGTTTTTGTTTTCCAATTTATTCAGTGAGCTCCTCTCACTAAAATAATCTTCCAAGTCAAATTTCAGAGTGATTGGATCCCCTCATTTGAACATGCACTGAGGAAATAGGAAATATATGAGATGCTAGGTTTTTTTTTTCCCTGATAGGAAAGAAAAGTGGGAGTTAGTCAAAAGAGGGCTGGGCCTTTCCCTCTGGGAAGTTTCCTATGGCTAGAATTTAATGGGAAAAAACAAACTGTAGGAGTAGCCTTGTACATCTTGTTCCCGCTTGTGCATTTCTGTATATCCTACAAGAAGACGATAGCCCAATTATGTCAAGTTTACCAAATTCCTGACAAAGCTTTCTTGTAATGTATTAATAAGATTGAAGTTGAGTAAGAATGGCCCTGGTATCTGCTTTATTTGTCCTCAGAAATACTGCCCTGCATATATGTTCTTATTACTGGACTTCACTTTTATACTTGTTGAAAAATTGCTGTGGCCTCTCTTGATCTGTATATAATGCAGAAAAAAAGAATAAAGAACTAGATGGGCTTTTCTAAATAAAAAAAAAAAAGAACTATTGGATTAGGATGGGCCTTGAAGAAAACTTTAGAAAATGTACCCGTCTTCCTTCATAGCAAAGGTGGGGAACCAAGGGTATGGAATGTTGCATGGATCAGACACAGCTGATGTGTTGTTTATGGTGAGTAGCTTTAAAAGATTTCTTTTCTTTTGCAATCTTTGTTACAAGTGCAATAGGGGTAATCAGCAGCCACTCCCTCTGATTTGTTCTCCATGGAGCATGGGGATGGACCTGAATGGGCAAGCCCATGGAGCTCAGTTGGGTTCCCCTGAACTTCTGGTGCATGTGCTTGAATAATAAATCATTATAGAAGATCTTCCACATTATAGTGTAAGCCCAGCTTTTCTTCCTTCCCACCCTCCCATCCCCCTCCTGCAAGACTCCCTGGTTTGGAATATCAGACATTCCTTTCCCCCTTTCTTTCTTGCAAAGACCTTTAAGACTTTCCAGCTCGGAATAAAGAATCAGACATTAACCTCTCAGACATCGCTCTCTGGCTGATGGGGCCAAAGAATGGAATATACTAGGAGACAGGCCCAAACAGAGAACAGATAACTCTTAAGATAAAGGACAGGAAATTCCGAAAATGCTTCTTGAGGACCTAACCAGTTCTCAAAAACAAAATGATTGACAAGATCTTCCCCTCCCGAGGGGACTGGCTGCCCCATCTGGAGGGGAACATCCGGGACAGTTAGCAGTAGGCCCTCCTTGTTCAGGAAGTTATGAAAGTCCCCATGTGGAACATGCTAGTGGGATCTCACGTATGGAGAGGAAGCTTCCTGGGATCAGTTTCCCTCTTGGGCCTTGATCAAGCTGGGCTGTGTAAACCAGGACTCCCCTCAGTTTTGAGAGGATCAAATCCTGGAGTTCCCCTGGGAGGTGATGAATCTATGTTGTTTGTGTCTTTGTCTTTGTTGTGTTAACTGTGTTTGTTAGGGTATTTTCCCTGTCTTTCAATAAAAACCATATTCTCTCAGGAGTGTGCTTTATTGCCAGCACGAATCCAAATCCGAGCCTAACTTAGCTTAACCGAACAGTGCTCTGGCTCAGGATGAAGGACTTTTACTAGGGGGCACGGTGGATGCAGGGATGGCCCTGGAGAGGACCTGAGTTCAAATCCAGCCTGACACTTACAAGCTATGTGATCCTGAGTGAGTCACTTGATCCTGTTCACCTCATTTCCTCATCTGTAAAATGGGCTGGGGAAGGAAATGGCACATTATTGAGAGAATGATGAACTGCTGTGGTGCCACAGGAAAAATCAGGTGTGTAACATCATAGTCCTAAACAGTCCTGGAAGACATCACTCGTGTTGTCTGCCTTGTCTAATGACCCTCTTGATTTTTGTTTCCAGCAAAGCCCAGACAGGCTAGAAACTTAGTGCAAAGTAGCCAGCACACCTAGTAAGTCATTCTACAAGGTATTTTTCCTTTTTAAAAAATCTCCATCTATTAATTTTGTTTGTTGAAATAACTAGTAAGAAAATAATTTATTGGAATTAGCTGTTAAGATTAGATTAAGATTAGAAAAGGCAAGCTCCTCAAGGGGAAGGATCATGTTTTATTATTTCTCATAGCATACAAGACTCTCAATAAATATTAATTACCATTTGATTTATTGATAAGTAACAAAAACAGATGCCCATGCCTAACTGGCACAGCACCCTTTGACATGCATGCCAGGGCTTGCTGGCTGGGTTTTCTCAGTGAGTCCCTCCCTTTTATTCCAAAAGACATGCCAGTGTTTTCTATAGACAATAACATGGATTATATATACTGGCTAGTTTGGCGATTTCTAAATCGCCTCTGGGATGAAAGACCTGGATTAAAGCTACCTCTGTGTTGTTGCCCCCAAACATATGGACTGCTAATGGGGAGCTAATTACCCCTTCTGTTTCCAACTCTGTCTTTCTCCTTACTGCTGAAGTACCACCGCCCAAGTTGAAACATCTCTTAGATCCTTTGGAAGATCTGCACGAGGAAGTTTTGTCTGAATTTTCCTTAGAGAGAAATAAGACTTAAATGAGTTGTAGTATGTTTCTTGAACAGAGTTTAGGATCAGGGTTTCATTCCCAGTCAAAATTGAATGGAAAAGTACAAAGTGTAATACTTTCAATACATACACACCTTTTTACATCTTTTAAAAAACACTTTTCATGGGTAATAGGTCTTTTTTGCTGCAGTTATGTGTTTCCCATAATTTGGCACCAAGTTCACAGGATTTTGATGTGTATTCTTTAATTCTTCATCTTGAAACTACACTTTTATCACATTGGATGTTAGGCATACCTTGGAATAACAGTCCATTTTTCCAGGTCTGGCCTCACTTATAGTCCATAGATTTTCAATATTTAAATCAGGCCATTTCCCAGGCCATGGAGACATGCTTATTTCTATCTCTTCTATAAATTTCTTAACCTTCTGTTATGCACAGCATCGTGCAAAGTGGCATTACAATATTCCATCTCCATTTGGGAATTTCTATAATCCCCGAGGTGTTTTGCTTCTCTGGATATCATTATATTCATCAGACTTCATTATTATCTCAATGGGGACAAAACTTACAATCTCCCAGGAAGTAACAAATGCTAAAAACATCTTTGGGCAGATGTTTTCACTAGATGAAGGTCTTTCATCTTAATTTGGACATATAAGTAAAAAGAACCTTTATCCAGTTTCCGAGAATCTAATCTAGTCTTTGTATTGTCTTGCCCATGACACGTGTTTTTTCCCCTCATAGCAGCAGTCAACAACTGGGGTTTTTTTGGGTTTGTTTTGTTTTGTTTTGTTTGTTTTCGCTGGTCTTACAGCTCTTCCAATTTCAAGAAGCTTATGTGACACCATAGAAGAATCATTAACAACACCAACAGCTGCCAGCTTCCTCTGAACATCTTTGCTGAAGATGAAATAGGCTATTTTCCAGCAATAGGTAGTGGTTTTTTTCACGTTATTTTTCATTTTTGACCGCACTTTCCTTTGTACTTTGGTGCACAAAGGATACTGTTTCACTTTCACAATTTTAGCAACATACGCCTTACCCACATTGATCGCCACTGCAATATCTTTAACAGTCATTGAAATGTATTGTTGAAAAGCTAAACTTTCGCAAATTTCCTTGGACTACTATCCAGGCTTAATGACTGAACAGTTAGAAGCACAACAAAAGAGAGCCATGAAACATATGTATGGCACAAAATTCAGTACTCAACTGACAGAGAACTAACTCGAGCTGGGAAAACCAGTTCAACCCAATTTCATCTGATCAATGTCAAACATTATGACTCATCTTCTACAGAAGCACTGCAATATACATACACATGGCCATTGCTGTCACTGTCACAAAATGAAACCATATCAAAATTATTCCTTGTCCCAAATATTTATACCATTATATGTGGAAGGGTAGTAGGTGACTGCCCATTTTAAATATATGTTCCTACTGGATGACGTATTTCTACTAGTCTTGCACCCCTGTGGACATTCCTTAAAAGGTTACAAAAATATGACATTCCTAATAGGGACATTATTTCCACAGGAACAGTGGTGGCGGTAGTAGTATAGTAGTAGTAGTAGTAGTAGTAGTAGTGGTAGTAGTAGTAGTAGTAGTAGTAGTAGTAGTAGTAGTAGTAGTAGTAGTAGCAGTAGTAACATTATAGATAAAGTGCTAGGCCTAAAGTTAGGAAAACCTGAGTTCAAATCTGGCCTCAGACACTAGCTATGTGACCCTTGGTGTGTTGTTAAGCAAAATTGTCTCATTAGCATGGCTTTTGTTTCTTTTGAGTGGAAGTACTTTCAGCTGTTAAGTGCTAAGCCCCAGGCCCAGGGCCCTGTCAGGTGTGAAACCTGTGTGGGTGTGGATTGGTGACTTAGGAGGGGCCAGCTCAGGAACCAATGGTCTCTGGTCATTGAGGCAGGGCTTGAGAAC
>JAQQSZ010008778.1:0-12945 GCA_028646595.1 Phalanger gymnotis
CAGGCTCTGCACTCCTGCTCTGATACGCCACTTAATTCCTCCCACCAGGTGGGCCTGGGGCCAGAAGCAACTGCAGCTGTAGTTCTGTAGCTGCCCCACCTCCTCTGTCCCTGGGGCCGTGACCTAACTGCAAACTCCCTGTCCCCAGCAGCTTTTCCCACTAACCTTCTCTGTTGTCTTTGGTGTTTGTGGGTTGAGAAGTCTGGTAACTGCCACAGCTCACTAATTCAGGGCGCTAGGGCATGCTCCACCCAGCTCCTGGTCTGGTTGGTCTGCGCCACCCACGCTGGGCTCTGCTCCGCTCCACTCCCAGCTCCGTGCAGGATAGACCCTACCCAGAGACCATCCAGGCTGTCCTGGGTTGGAGCCTTGCTTCCTTCCGCCATTTTGTGGGTTCTGCAGTTCTAGAATTGGTTTAGAGCCATTTATATAGGTTTTTGGAGGGACTTGGCAGGGAGTTCACGCTAGTCCCTGCTTTCCAGCCACCATCTTGGCTCGATTATCACCATTTTAGAAAGAAGAAATGTAGCATCAATGTAAGAATTTTAATTTAACTAACAGGGAGAAACTGGTCAATGGCGCAGAAAGGATGGGATCTTTAGGGTAAGGTGAAAACCACCTCCTGGAGTTTATGTGATGGAGGAGAAAAAAGCTAGGCATAGTCTGGCATTTTAAGATAGGTAGGATCCCATGGACCAAATTTCTATAGGGAAAGTCAGCTCAGGAGAGCTAGGAAAAGTGAAATTCTCAAGCTACCAAAGGAAATCATCCCAATGGGGAGGAAAAGTGGGAGTTATCCAAAGAGACCAAAGTAGATGCCCAGAAAACATGCCAAGTATCTTAGTTTGCTTTTTTTTAAATTTATGAACAGAAGATGAAAGCAAAAGTGGGTGACAGAGGTCGAATCTGTAAGCATGGAACAATAATATAATAATAGTGTTAGTTTTGTCTCGGGGGAAAAAAATCAGCAGAGGCTGGTGAGGCTTCACTATATTGGGGGTTGGGGAGGGGGAAGGAAGGATCAAAAAAGAGACGCGATTCCTACTTACGGTAGACAAGGGGGTGTTCACTGACAACGCAGAGAAGGCAGTGAGGTTCAGTCGTCATTTTGCTTATTTTCTCTGCCAACAAAAATTCTCTTGCATGGTCAAACAAGGAAAGAACAGAATTCCAAATAGAATTGACACCTCCAAATAAGTAAGGAAATAGTGAAAGAACATTTAATTTCCCTTAAAGAATCAAGTCACCTGGCCTAGGTGAGTGAGCATGCTGAAATGGAAAGGGCAATGAACTTGGAAGTCAAGGGACCTGAGTTCTAATCCTGCTCCAAACCAACTCCCACCCTGACCAGCCACTTAGCACCTGTGTGGCCATAAGTCATTTAACCCCTCAAGGCCTCCTTGTAAAATGAGAGAGTTGACCTAGAATCATGTAGAATTCACACATAGCTTTTGAGCTGGAAAGGACCTTCCCAAGGCCCCTTATTTTATAGATCCATAAACTGAGACTCGGAGAGGTTGTGATTTGCATACAAATGGCACAGTCAGGATTTGAACTCCAGTCCCAATTACATGAAGGCAGGTAGGTAGTACAGTTGCCAGAGTGCTGGACCTGGGGTCAAGAAGTTGTCGTTATTGTTGAGTCATTTTGGTCATGTCTGACTCTTTGTGACCCCATTTGGGGTTTTCTTGGCAAGGATACAGGAACGGTTTGCCATTTCCTTCTCCAGCTCAGTTTGCAGATGAGAAAACTGGGGCAAAGTGAGTTAAGTGACTCGCCCACGGTCATACAGCTAATAAGTATCTGAGGCTGGATTTGAACTCAAGTCTTTCTGAGATCCACTGTGCCACCTAGCTGACCTGAGTTCCAATGGGATCTCAAACACTTGCTGGCCATGTCAGTTTCCTCATTTATAAAATGAGGCTAATAAGAGCACCGGGGGAATTGTAAGGATCACATAAGATCCCAGCTATCCATAAAGTGCCTGGCACATAGGAGATGCTTGTTTCCTTGAAAGTTACTGAGAAAGCATAACTTTAGAGCAGAGAAAAAAATCTGTATTATGCAGAAAATAAAATTTTTTATTTTTCTGGATTCAATGTATCAGACACAAAAAGGGAAATTTTTAGAAAAGAAAATAGGCAAAGAGTGAGGTGGGAGAAGGGAAAGTAGCAAAAAGGAGGGGAGGCCCCCCAAAATTTATTATTTAGACTGCAGAAGTGGGGAACCTGTGGCCTCAGGCACTCTAGGTCCTCAAGTGTGGCCCTCTGGGAAACCTGCGGCCCTGAGACCACACATGGCCTCGAGGTTCCCAGCCCCTAGTTTAGAGAATACAACCTTTGCCACATGGGCCTTTATCTGATCAGCAGCCTGAGCCAATGAAAACGAACTTGTACAGATTTGGAGTCAGACGATCCGGCTTCCAAGGCTCCTTGTGATGTTGGTCACTACCTGATCACAGGTAAGTCGTAACCTGTGGAAGCTTCAGCCTCGTCATTCCCAAAATGGAGATGCTAACAGTTGTAATGTTGTTGTTAGGTAAGGGCTTCGTTAACCTTAAATACTGACAATAACTGACATTTATATAAGAATTAAATTGTGTAAAACTCTTTGTCTGCATTATCTCATTGGAGACACAGCAGCTTTGTGGCACATCAGGCCTCCACAAGAATTGAATTTGAAGTCAGAAGGTTAGGATTCAAATCTCAGCTTTGCCTCTAACTACTTGGTGTGACTTTGGGCAAGTCATTTAACCTGTCTTGAGTTTCTTCACCCATAAAATGAAAGGGTTTAACCCTTCCATTTCTAGATCTAACATCCTATAAACTCCAAAGTCCCTTCTAGTCCTAAATCCACGGTAATAAAAGTAAAGCTACTACAGATTTTATAATCACTACTTTTCCAGATGAGGAATCAAATTAAGAAACCTTAAGTGGTCTGTGTATAGTCACACAGGTCCTCAGAGGTAGAATTTGAACTCGAGTCTTCCTGACTCCACATCTAGCAGTCTAGCTGCTACATGAGCTGCTGTGCTCAATTTATTAAAACATAAAAGTGAGTCGTACATTACTTTCTGAACCATCACCATCAGCAGACACCTCATTTTTGTCATCTTCATGAGATCGAAGGTTTCCTGAGGTTGAAACCTATTTCTCTATTCTTCCATATTGTTTCTTTTCAGACATAGACTACTATTTCTCATGAGTCGGAGAACAGAGAGAGAAATCTTCAGAACACTAACACTTCCTAACAGCAAGCCAGAATGAAGGGTGTGCCTGGCAGGATCCCAAGCTTCATTTCCAGTTTATACACCTGAAAACATTTTCACACATCAAATCCCAAGCATGCTACTGTTTGGTGATACAGTCTCATTCTCTCCTCGCTGAAATTTCTCCTTTTTAATGGCAGAAAACTCTCATTTAACTCTCTCAAAAATCCTTCCTCTCCTAAAAGACCTGGTGTGTTAGTCCAGCCTCCATACTCACGAATGGCCATGTTTTAAAACCAACAGCAGCAGGACAGCCATAGAGAACTGGCTAGTTTTGTGAAGCTTTTGTATGAAAACACATTAACCCAAGGGCAAGAAGAGACAGACAGCAAACTGAATGAGAGAAGCTTTGTTTCCTACCTGTTGAGACACATCTGGAGAGCTGAGGTCTTCTGAGCTCAAGAGACGTGCACACCTGCTTCACCGACTTTTGATTGGGCCCTAAGGTTAACTAGGAGGAAGGGATGTAGCTTTGCTCAGATAAGGGTTCTTAACCTTTTTACTGTCATGGATCCTTTTACCTTCTCAGTCAGAATAATGCTTTAAAATGCATACATATACATATAAATACACATATACACACACATATATATACATACACACATATGTACATCATGTGTATACATATGTATGTATAGGCTTATAATGGAAACCAAATATAGTGAATTACTGTTGTTCAGTTGTTTCGGTTATGTCGGATTCTTTGTGATCTCATTTGGGATTTTCTTGGCAAAGATACTGGAGTGATTTGCTATTTCCTTCCCCAGCTCATTTTACAGATGAGGAAACTGAGGCAAGGATTAACTGGCTTGCCTAGGGTCACACAGCTAGTAAGTGTCTGAGGCCAGATTTGAACTCAAGAAGATGAGTCTTCCTTGACTTCAGTCCCAGCACTCTATTCACTGAGCCACCTAGCTGCCCCTGAAGTGTGGTTATCACATTTTTTTCTAAAGTTTGCAGACCCCAGGTTAAGAACCCTTGGTTTAAATGAAGACAAGAGAGTCTGACAAAAGTATATCTCCAGCATAGCCCTATCTGGGAGAAGAGATATTTGCTCTGGTCAGAAGGCATTGTAGTATCAAGCTTTGTGACAGGTTATTTAGGAACTAAATAACAAAATGCAGTCAGTATAGACTAGATACAAGGGTGGGCAACCTGCAGCCTCAAGGCCACATAAGGGCCCCATCTGAGGACCTAGAGGGCCACATGTGGCCTCGAGTCCCAGGTTCCCCACACCTGTGATGGCGAGCAGTCTAGAAAACATTCAGAATGATGAGCGGTTGAAGAAACTAGGGATTTTCAACCTGGAGGGTAAAAAAACCTTAGGGAAGACGGAAGAGCTGCCTGGAATTTGGAAACAGGATTAGACCTGCCAGTCTTGTTTTGCTTGTCCCATGAGGGGAGAACTGGCAGATAAAAGTTACAGAAAGGCAGATTTTGATTCAGTGTAAGAATTAGCTCTGTCCAACAGTGGAGTGGACTGCTAGGAAAGGTAGTGAGCTGCCCATCTCTAAAGTCTCCAAATACAGGCTCCACATCATAGGTTTTGTAAAGGAGATTCCTGCTTTAGGTATGGATTAATTCCCTCTATCTCTAGTTCCATGATCCTTTCATCTCCAGGATCCCTAAAAGACTCTGAGATTCTATCGAGTAAATAACTCCTTCCTGTGTCCTGAAGTGAACTTCAGGCAAGAGCAGGAAGGAAAATAAACAATTCAAACAAAAATGCCAAGAAAGATTGCACAAAGAAGCCAAGAGTGAAATTTTAATTCACTTTTAGGGAACAATGGAAGATTTCCGTCAGAGAAGCCTTTGGACCAACAAATCTTTTGTTGTACCTAATAAGTTTTTAAAATTATGGTTATATTTCTGAATGAATAAATCATAGAAGTTTATTAGTAAACATTGTTCAAAATTAACTGTCAATGATAAAGATCTTGTTAAGAAGCAGCAACTTATTGGATTCTCTCATGTTCTCCCCTTGGAAAGCTAGCTTTTAATAATAATAACAGCTAGCATTTACATAGTGCTTTAAGGTTTGCAAAGTATATTTCATATATTACCTCATTTGATCCTTATGACTACCCTGTGAGTTGGTGCTATTATTATCCCCACTTTTCTGATAAAGAAAGCGAGGCTCACAGAGATTAAGTGACTTGTCCAGGGTCACACTGCTAGGAAGCATATGAGACAGAATTTAAACTCAAGCCATGCTGACTACTGAAGCAGCGGGTGGATAGAGTGCCAACCCTAGAATCAGAAAGATCTGAGTTCTGATCTGACTATAGATACTTGCTAGCTATGTGAGCCTGGGCAAGTCGCTTCACCCTTCTTGCCTCAGTTTCTTCATCTGTAAAATGAGATGGAGAAAGAAATGGCAAACCATTCTAATATCCTTACCAAGAAAACCCCAAATGGGGTCACGAAGAGTTAGGCATGAGTGAAAAATGACTAAACAACAACTTGCTGACTACAAGTCCAGCATTTGATTGACTGTGCCACTTTTCTTCAAGAAGTATGAAACATATCACCAAATAACATGGAAGGAAGAAAGGAAGGGAGGGAGGAAGGAAGAGAGGGAGGGAGGAAGAATGGAAGGAAGGGAGGGAGGGAGGGAAGGAGGGAGGAAGGAAGGGAGGAAGGAAGGGAGGAAGACATTCTTGTGAAGGATTTGTGGAGTGATATAGAGAGATGTCATGAGAAAGGAGAGAATATGGATTACTTTTCATAATCTGATGGCATACATTTTACCTCCATGGTATGGTGGCATGGTTACCATTATGCCGCAATGGGGCATTGGATAATAAAATATTAAATGCCACATTTGGAACCAAATTCCACAGATTTCAGATGTATGAATCTTTAGCTGGTTTTCAAACCAAATAACAGAATTTGTTACAAAGCAGTGATCTCAAACCCAGCTTCCAAGGCCCATCAGGATATATCTTAAAGTCCTGTCTTTTTGTTCACGGAAATGTGTAATGAATTTAACAAATTTTTATGAAGGAAAATATTTATATGAACAGCAAATCAGCATTATCAACTTAAAACAAACATGCCATTTATTTGAAATCATTAATCTAAACAATTTCTTCTTATTTATTCATAAAAGTCTGCTGTTTGAAAATTATTGTCAAGAGATTTAAAATTT
Organism: Phalanger gymnotis; assembly: GCA_028646595.1. Taxonomy (NCBI): domain Eukaryota; kingdom Metazoa; phylum Chordata; class Mammalia; order Diprotodontia; family Phalangeridae; genus Phalanger; species Phalanger gymnotis. The sequence continues at coordinate 6,420 of JAQQSZ010008778.1, forward strand.
TGTTTAAGAACTCTAGGAAGTCAGAAGCTTCTAGCCAATGTTTGAATTGCAGAGAAAGGATCCACCATTTTTTGTTTCTCTAATAATATAACAAGATCGACAGGTCATGAGATCTCTATTTTTTAAACTTAGACTTATGCATTTTAATTACATAACCTATGTATATCAATTCTTCAATTTTTTTAATCTCATCCATACGTGTACTCCATCCAATGAGAGTGATCACAACTCATCCATATCTCATCATCCTCTTGCTTAAGTCTTCTCATAAGTTTTCATCAGAATCCATCCTCTATCAAGAGAAGTAATTCCTTAACATCTGACATATTCTCTCACCTCCATCATGAACCTCTTCTGTCTAAATTTGGTCAGTTATTCAGTATATCAATAAGCATTTATTAACCTACTATCTGCCAGACACTGTACTAAGCACTGATGACACAAAGAAAGGCAAAAGAGTCCCAACTCTCAAGGAACTCACAGTCTAATGGTCTGGTCCAGCTGCTTTTCCTCTCTTTGTTTTTAGTGCCACTGTGACAGATCTTGTCCATTTTTCTTTATTTGTTGTCCTCCTTGTATTAAACTGAAAATGCTCTCAGGATTATTTAGCTTAATTGGGACTTTTACCAAGCTTTCTGTGAATTCATTTTTCCCTTTATTCACTTTTCGCTGTTTTATGAGTAACGTTGCTCATAACCTTCTACCATCCTCCTTTACGGGATTTTGCAAATAAGTTCATATTCTGAATTAGTACTGCCCTTTGCTGCCATGATAAAGCACTATTATATTGTTTGAACAGTAGAATTGTAATTTTCCTGCAGTACCCAATTATTGACCTTGCATCCTTTCTACTCAATACCATTTAACCTAATTCAATTAAACAAATATTTCTAGAGCACCTACTATGTGCGCACAGCATATGGCAAACATCTTCACACAGTAGGCATTAATAAACATTAGTATACATTTGTTGTATTTTCTACCATTTTATAGTATGAAGATCTATATGGAAATCAGGGGCAAGAAGATGTGGTCTATGTCCTCAAAGACCCTGAAGTCTAGTTGGAGAAATAAGAACCCAATGCATGAAACAATCAGAGCATAACTTAACTTTAACATAAAATAACTCTGAATGTGGCACAATATGTTTCAGTGAAAGACTCACTGGACTTGAATATGTAGAGACCTGAGCTCGAATCTGTTGATTGGTGAAAAGTGGCATGGCCTTTTGCCTTCCTAGGATGCAAGTATCATAAACCAGAGATGGGGTATTAGCCGCTCTGTCTTCTTCCAGAAATGGTACCATTAAGGTTAGATTTCCTACTTCCCTGCTTCTTAGTACTCATTTCTTATTAGGTAACTTAGAAAATCCCCTCACTTTATGGGTCTTAAAGATAACAGGGCAATCTCCCATTAGTTTCTTTGTCTCTAAGACATATTAGTTTGAGCCCTGAAAGGTTTAAGGCCATTGACTAGAGCATAGACCCCTCTCTTCCCTCCCCCAGATCCTGTGTGCTGTCATGGAGGCTACACACAGAGACTGTCCTTGCTAGGCATTGTTCTCCTGCCCTTGTCCTTCTCCTCCTCCTTGTGACTAGCAAAGTTTGTTAAAGCTGTCCCTGTGGGCCAATGTTTTTGGCTCCACTCTCCTGCACTACAAAATTTCTCTACAAAAACTTTACATTGGGAGAATAATTTAACTTCTTTGAACTAGATTCCTTATCTGTAAGATGTGAAAAATAACACAGCTAATATGTACCCAGCAGGATTGGTGGGAGGAAAGCAATTTGTAAAACTTAAAGTACTATATAACTGTAAATTAATATTATTAATTTTTATTATTATCATTATTGTAGTGCATACTTGGGCAGCTAGGTGGCACAGTGAGTAGAGCACCAGCCCTGGAGTCTGGAGGACCTGAGTTCAAATGCCGCCTCAGAAACTTGACACACTTACTAGCTGTGTGACCTTGGGCAAGTCACTTAACCCCAATTGCCCTGCCTTCCTCCCTCCAAAAAAAATGCATACTTGAGTTCTAAAGGAACTCAAAATAAGGAAATGAACACTGTGGGCTGCAATGAGATTTGGAAAGATTTGTGGGGCTGCTAAGTTGATCTTGGACTAAAAGAAGGTATAGATTCTGTTTCAGAGGCTCAAGAGTCATTACCCAGCCCTTGTCTCCATGATCCTTAGGAGAAATCTCATTTCTGAGATACCTACCTCTCCCTTCCCTCGAAGTTCTGACAGATAGGGAGGAGTCCTGTCCATCAGAGGTAACTCAAAGTGGCATTGTGGAAAGAGCACTGGGCCAGAAGTCAGGATGACCTGAGTTCAAATGTGACCTCAAATACTTGCTAGCTGTGTGAGTCATTAGACTTGTTTTCCTCAGTTTCCTCATTTGTAAAAATAAGGATAATAATGGCACCTACCTTCCAGGTTTGCTGTCAGGATCAAATGAGATAATATTTATTAAGCGCTTAGCATAGTGCCTGCCACATAGTTGTTGTTCGGTTGTTTCAACCATGTCTGACTCTTTGTGGCCCCGTTTGGGGTTTTCTTGGCAGAGATGCTGGAGTGGCTTGCCATTTCCATCTCCAGCTCATTTTATGGATGAGGAAACTGAGGCACACAGGGTGAAGTGACTTGCCCAGGGTCACACAGGTAATAAGTATCTGAGGCCAGATTTTTAACTCAAGAAAACGAGTGTTCCTGACCCCTGGACTGGCGTTTTATCCAATGTATGCCTTAGCTGCCCTCTGGCATAGAGTAGATGCTATATACAAATGCTAGCTATCATTATTATTATTTACCTGGAAAATAAAGTCAGTACAGATTCCTGAGACTTTCTTCCCTTTGTAATGTTGAAAAGCATGCCACCAAAATAATGCTTCTTTACTGAAAACAACATACAATTTACTTTTTTAAAAAAGACAAAAAATAATACACCGTCATCTCTCCTCCTCTCCGAAGGATTGAGAAGTCTTAGAAGTTGACTCGCCACCAAGAAAGCCTACACCTCTGATGCCAGCAGATTCTCTAGGACCCCTAAGCATGGGGCCTATGAATTTTGATGGGAAAAATTCATTTTATTTCAATATGATTAGCTTGCTTTATAATCCTGTAAGTTTTATTTTATTCATATTAAAACATCATTCTGAGAAAACATCTGCAGGCTTCACCAGGCTGCCAAAGGGGTCCATAACACACACTCAAAAAGCTTAAGAACCCCCTCCTTAGTGTGAGGACCACCTGGAGTGGATCATCTACACCTATGTTGCTAAACTTCCTAGAGATTCTGAAATGGGCCCAGAGCCCGGTGGTATACCCAGCCTACAGTCAGGGTCTGCTGACCTTTCACATAAACTGACTGGCTACATGCCAGGACGTTCCAAGCCCCACGGCAGGAATTTTTCTCCCTTATCCTTTATTCCATGCTTATCGTTTTTAATTAAAGATGCTGGCTTCTATTCATTATATTAGAAATATTCATCCTTAATCTGGGCATTTTCCTTCTTTCAAACAGACTTGGACCTGTACTGCTGCTTTTTAACCTTTCTTCAACTTTAATCTTCACTGGTTTGCTTTTTCTGCATTTGGAATTGTTTCCAGCTAAGAAACCTCAGGCACTGGATCATTAGCTTCCTCTGTTTTCCCTTTTCAACTAGTTCAGTTAAAACCTTCAGTAAAAACAGACAAGTGTTTTCCGACCACCCCTCGGAGAGTCAAGGTGGCCTCGAGTGCCACATACTGTTCCCAAATGCAGGAGAACCATCTTAAAGTGACGCAGGAATCTGGTCTCCTAAGAGAGAAGAATGCTGACCTTCACTTTGCCAGTGGAGGAGTTCCAGTCCCCATTTTTTTTTTGCCTCTGCTACCTCCCATGGAAAACCTTTGAATTGTACGTCATTAAGCTATTTCACTACTGATTACATTGTAAATGTCAGGAGGGAAACCACAGCAAAATCATTAGGATCAGAGGAAATTTCTTCAGAGGCTTTTAAAAAGGCTTTACAACAACAAAATAAAATCTAGCAGGAAGCCTTACAAAATCTAAGGAAGAAAAACTCCCCTGATCCCTGAATCTTTTCAAGGGATTTGTACAGTAAGTACTCATAGCATCTCTATAATTTTAATTCATTTTCTGAAGAAACGAGGAGTCACCGAAAAGCGATTTCTCAATGGCACTGAATGCTTTGAGCTGCCAGAGACATTAATAATCATAATTGCTCAGAGCTATACAGCAGTTATAGTTTTGTAAACCATTTTATGTACATTATCTCATCTGATCCTCACAATACTGAGCGTAAGTGTTGTCAATGTCTTCATTTTAGAGAAAAAGAAACTGAGTCTCATAGACATTAAGTGACCTGCCCAGGGGCATGCAGTTAGTAAATGTCTGAATCAGCATTCAAACTCAAGTCAGGGCTATGAGACTTTGAACTCTTAGGATCACAAGACCTTAGAGGTCATTATCATCTAGTCTGACTTCCTCACTGTACAGACAGAGAAACTGAAGCCTGGGGAGGGCAATAATTTTCCCCAACTGAGCCACTGGAATTTTTCAGTTTGTAAAATGAGAGATTCAAAGCTGGAGGGGACCCAAAAGCCTCTCTAACCTAAGCCCCCCTCCCTTTACAGATAAAGAAATAACTTGTCCAAGTCACACAGTGTCTTATGTGAGAGTAAACCCTATGTCCTCTTCAGCTTAGACCCATTACACCAACTATGTACTCCAGGAAACAGTCCTTCCCTTTTTTTTCTGTGCTCTCATTAGGAATCTAAGCAGAGGGGAGTGCCCAAGTGTCCACCCAGGCTCTGAAATGTGCTAATACTTTTCCTGTGATCCAGAGAGTGCTAGCGGTCTTCCAGAAAGAAACAAAAACCTTCTTGCCTCCAAATGTCAATCTGAGAAGAAAAGTCTAAGATGTCTCTGAACTGACGTGGTTCCTGCTGTAGTGGTCTTGTGTGGGAGATAAAGTGATGAGCATTACAGCTGGAGACACCTTTCCCCAAAATGTCCTAGAGCCCTCCCTGATCAAAAGAGTCAATGCTTATCTTGCAGGAGCTGCTGCTGGAGACAGACAAGTCCCTGCCCGAGAGACAGCCATACAAAGTTAGTTCAGACTGTTTCAATCAAAAATATCAGGCAGGATAATGAGCAAAAGCTTTGAGGATTTTGAAACCAAAAGGCTTTTTTATGAGGCTCTCCCTCAACTTCAGGCCAACCAAAAAAGGCAAGGGGGAGGGGAGGGAAAGAGGGAGGATAAAATAAGACAGACTTTGTCTTATTAACCTGGCACTCATACCCAGGGATTAGAAACTGGCAGTGGCAGACACCTCGATGGGGATTCAAAACTCAACAAGTGAATATCACTATGGAAACGACTCAAATGAACCAGAAGTATGAAGGAACTAGACCTCAGGAAAATGTCTGAGGAGAAGGAATATGGCTATGAACCAGTCAGTGAGTTTGCAAGGGATGCTGGGAAAAGCTAAAGCCACTGGTCAGGTCACCTTTTGGTCCTAAAATAAACAGAAGATGATTGTTCCTTAGGCTGCAGGCAAGAAGGATTTTGAAATGAGTGGGTAGCTCTTCCCTCCCTGGACACATATATACATGAACACACACACACACACACACACACACACACACACACACACACACACACTGCTTTTCTAAGAGAGAACCCAAGCTGGATCATCTGATGTTCCTGAATCCAGTTGGCCAGCAGTTCTGCTGCTCAAAGCCTCCAAATGGATGGCGGGTTGGCAAGGTACAGCACACTGACAGCTTGAGGCAAGGGGTGAACCAAGGAAAACTCGAATCCATCTTGGATGGAAAATAAATTAAGGTTTGAAACTATCCCACACCATCGGATATGTAAATATTTTTAAATCATGACCAGATTCAAGATTGCATCTTTTCCTATGAGAGGAAGAGGTGAATCTTCACATCTACAAAAGCCATTTTTATCTGCCACATTGGATGACATTGGGGCAAGGGGCTAGAAGCAAGATGGCAGACCTGGTTACCACTGGGCATCCTCTCCAATTTTATGAGTCTGTGATCGTAATTACTTGGAGTATGCAGTGATGTTCAAGTACCAGTAGTACTTGATAAGCTTTTGGCACCTTCCGCCTCTATATCCTGTCATGCTATGATCCTGTGTTGGGAAGCAAAATGGGCTCCTTGGCACTTAGTTCAACAAGTGCCCTTGAAGAGTTTGGCTTTTGTTTGCTTCGAGTAATGCTAAGCCCCAGGCTCAAACCCCTATTAGGTGTGGAACCTATGTGGGTGTGGATTGGCGACTGAGGTGGGGCCCAAGGTGGGGCTATCTCCAGGAAGGGCGTAGTTTACATGTCTGGGACAGCGGAGACTCTTAGACCACGTGGGTTTAAGTCCGCCTCTTTGTGACTATTTTAGGTCTTGTGGTTGAGTCACATGTGTGACTCATCCCTGACACTGACAAAGATATAAAAGCCAGCGGTTGGCCTCTTCTTCCTTGGAGCTCTTTGCTGAAGCAGT
>JAQQSZ010008779.1:0-12944 GCA_028646595.1 Phalanger gymnotis
AAAAAAACATTTGTAAGATGTATGGTATTTTGCATACAAGAATTAATAACATAAATATAACTGTGGAATTTTTTTAAAAAGTTAATGCCTGACTTCTGGTACTGAGATGGTGGAGTGAAGAAGAAATCCTTTGAAGCCTTCCCAAATTCCCCTCCAAACAACTAGAAAACTGCCTCAGACTTGGCATAGGAGCAGGAAAGCAGCTTTTCAGTCCAGTAGGAAAGGTCTGTTTCACTGGAGTAGAAGGGGAGCCAGGTTCAAGGGCAGCAGCAGCAAGCCTCGCACCAAGGGGTCTGCAGCAAAGCTCCAGGCCTGGAGCAACCCACCAGAGAGGCCCTACCCTCCTAGAAGCCAGTAGCTCTGCAGTCCAGTGAACAGTCAGTGCAGGGCAGCAAGGCCTCACCCCAGTGACCCCACCCCCAGCACAAGCCACCAGCAAGACATTAACCCAACTGCTGACCAGTAATGAAGCCCCAACCTAGGGCCTAACAGCAGAGAGACCCTGTTTCCACAGCAACCCAGCATCAGGGCCCCATCCCTGGAGCAGGTCAGCAACTAAACTCTGTACTGAGGGGAGGCCAGCAAAAAGTCTCCCCCCCCACCGCCCCTGCCCTAGTATAAGCCAGAAGGGTAACCTACTCTCCATAAAAAGCAAGCATCTAAGCCCTGAAGGCCAGACAAAATCATCACTATCACCCAGAGCCTCAGGACTAAAAGCTTTGGACAGTGCTAGACCAGAGCCCAAATCTCACATAAAAACACCAAGTTACCAAAAAAAAAAACACAGAAATAAATGAGTTAAAAAAAAAAGCTTGACTACAGAAAGTTACTGGGGATAGGGAGGATCAAGGCATAAACTTAGAAGAGGACAATAGTGTCAAAATGGCTACATGTGAAGCCTCAAAGAAAAAGTATAATTTGGTCTCAGGCTCAAAAAGAATTCTTGGAAGACTTTCAAAAAGACTTTAAAAAGCAAATTAGAGAAGAAAAATCAGGAAAAGAAATGAGAGCAATACAAGAGAAACATAAAAAGAGTCAATAGCATGGGAAAAGATGTACAAAAATTTACTGAGGAAAATAACTCCCTAAAAAACGGAATTGGCCAAATGTAAAAGAAAGTAGAAAAGCTCGCTGAAGAAAACAATTTCTCAAAAATTAGAATTGAACAAGTGGAAACTAATGATTCTATGAGATATCAAGATATTATAAAACAAAATTTTTTAAAATAGAATAAAATGTGAAATTTCTCTTTGGAAAAACAGCTGACCTAGAAAATAGATCTAGGAGAGACGGTATAAGAATTATTGGAATACCAGAACACTATCATCAAAAAAAAAAAAGGCCTGGAAAACATCTTTGAAGAAATTATCAAAGAAAACTGCCTTGATATATTAGAACCACAGGATAAAGTATAAATTGAAAGAAATCACCAATTAAGTCACTTAACCCTGACTGCCTCAAAAAAAAGTCAATGCCTTTTTCTACAGAAAAAGTTTTTAGATCAATATTAGATTTCGTGACACCTTCTTGTGTAAGAACGTTCCCAGAAATGCAAAGTTTAGTCATTAGTTCAAGGGTCCATAATATCTGAGATTTCTGAGGATTTTGCATTTGGAATAAATCTCTAAGGCTATCTGGTTTGACATGCTCATTTTAAAGATGAGAAAACCAGGATCCAGGGAGGTTTCATGATTTACCTATGGTCACTCAAATTCTGAGTAGCAAGGAAATGAACTAATACAACTGTCATTTATTTCTTGACTCTGTCTTGCAGTCTTTTTATTAGTGCCTCCTTGGAAAACTGTATTTTCCTAATTTTATATTTAAAGAACTAGTGACCTTAATAACTCACCATAACATCCTATATAAATATCTGTGGTTATCAAATAAAGTTCACATTAGAAGTAAACCAAAGCAACTGATGATAAGCTTTGTAGGGGGTTAAAGTAAGGCAGCTAGTCAGCACAGTAGATAGAGTCAGGAAGACCTGAGTTCAAATCGAGTCTCAGACACTTACTAGTGGTGTGACCCTGGGCAAGTCACTTAACCCTACGTGCCTCAGTGTCTTCTATAAAATGAGCTGGAGAAGGAAATAGCAAACCATTCCTTGCCAAGAAAACAACAAAAGGTGCTCACAAAGAGTCAGATACAACTGCAAATGCCTAAACAACAACACCGAAGGGGCTAAGCTAATAGGCTAATTAAATAGGAAGCCTTTCTTACAAAGGTAAAACTTTTTTCCTCCCACAACAAAAGGAACAATGTGAAGAATGAGTTAAAGTCTATGTAAACATGATGGGACATAAAACACTTCACTATAATTCAGCATTTCAAATTGAAGCAAATTAACTTTAGAGTCAATCTCGTTTTTTATTACAATCTAATTTTTCATTACATTGTTTCTAGTGCTTGATATGGTGCCATTTTTTCCTCTTAACAACACAGTAGAAAAGTGTTAAAAGGTTATCTTGTTGGGACTAATTAGGAACAATATTTTTGAACTTTCAGTGCCAAGGTAGGACTAAGATATGTTTTTCAAGTTGAACAATGCATTCATTTATGGAAATACAGAATTGCAAAAGACTTTAGTGATCATTTAGGAGAATTCTCTCATCTTGCAGATGAGGAAAATGAGGCACAGAAAGGAGGTGGGTTATGTTGGTGAAGATCCCACAGACATCTGGTGATAGATGAGTCCAATGTTCTTTTTACTATACAATGTCTCCCCTGACTTCTAATTATATTGCCATCTTATTAAATACTTCTATACAAATAAATCATAGCCAAGGCAGTTGATTTTCAAGAAATCTTTTCGTACTAGTAAAGAACTGGAAACTAAGTGAAAACCTATCGATTGTGGAACAGATAAACACATGATGGTATATTAATGTAATGGAATACTATTGTGCCATAAGAAATGATTATAGGGATGGTTTCAGAGAAATCTGAGAAAATCTGCATGAGCTGATGCAGAGAGAACAATCCAGGAAGACAATGTATATATAATAACAACAATATTCTACGCACAAACTTTAAAAGAATTAAGAATTCTGATCAATGCAATGACCAACCAGCATTCCAGATGATGAATTATGAAATATGCTATATGACTTCCTGACAAAAAGTGATGGTTTTAAGATGAAGAATGAAATATGCATTTGTTGACATATAAAATGTGGGTATTTGTTTTGCTTAAAAATTCACATTTATTATGAAGTTTTTTGTTTTCTTTTTTTTCCAATAGAGGAATAAAGAGAAAATAAATACTTGTTAATTTATAAATTAAATTTTTGAAAAAAATATTGCCTCTTTCACTTACCAGTAACTAAACCTCTATTGTACTCACATCCCTCCTTTAAGAATGAGGGAGATAGACAAGAAAGACTTTGACATCACTTCCAGCTTTAAATCTATGATTTTGGAATCCCATGACAACCATTATAGAAAATCAGGCAAAGTTAAAGCTCCCCAGATTTTGAATCTTACCCAGAAGACATGGGTACGGATTCTACCTTATGCTTTCTAACTGGGTGACTTAGGCAGATCCTTAAACTTTAAAATGAAAAGGTTGGACTAGATTATATCTAAGGTTCTTTCTAACTCTCAATCTATGAGCTCTGAATCTACAGGGTACTTCTTTCATCATTTCTTACAGTGTAGCTCTGAGGAAACTAAGTAATAAAAGAAAAATGGTATATAGATATTATTGTAGCTATCTTGATTAGTCAGTAATTAAAATGTTGGCTATCATCTTCTCTTAGTACTCACTAATCAAGGGTAAATTTTTGATCATATGCTTTAGCAGGATGAATTCAGTCTCCATCTCAAGATAAGAATGACTATGCTATAACATAGAATGCTGTTTGTTCCAAAATATTGTATGCCCGTGTGTACGTAAGGGTTAAATATATATTTGATTGATCTCATCACAGCCAGCTCAACTGTCAACAACTTCAGGCTACAATGCCAATACCTTTCAAAAGCTTTCAACATATGTGCTTCTTTTTCATCCACCATATCATAAAAATATAATGATGTTAATATCAGGATTTTCCTGAAAACCAACAAAGCTCTTCTTTTGTTTTACTTTTCAAAGACAATATCGATGTAAACAAGAAAAATATCCCCACAGTCCACCTTTTGAAGTGAAGGTTTTAGGATTTTTTTTTTCCTTTTCAGAATGAAATAAGACTGACTATATTAATCTGGCTATTGTTAAGTAATTCCCAAATGGAAATCTCATTATGAAAATGAGCAACCCTTTAGTTGTTTCCTATACTGGACAGGGGAATCACAAACATATCAAAAGGTGTGTGTGTGTGTGTGTGTGTGCTTGAGAGAGAGAGAAAGAGAGGGAGGGAGGAAGGGAAGGAGAAACAAAAGCAGAGACAGAGAGACACACAGAAGCAGATAGAGAGACAGAGATAGAGTGAGGAGAAAGATCTAGATGATAAAATAATTTAAGTCACTGTTGTTGTTGTGTGTGTGTTGTTGGTTTGTGTTTGTGAGTATTTGATGTGGGCCCTTGTTTTGGGTGCTTGTAATTGCTACCTGACTAAATGGAACAAAAATTGATTGAATAATGTAACTCACTCTGCCAACACAAACCTTCGTAAAGATATTACTTAGTTTTGTACATACAGTGCTAAGTTTAGTTTCCAGTTTTTTACAACTGACTTAGATCCCAAGAAGATGGGCACATTGAGTCTAAATTCTTCAGCATCTATAAAGGTTATACCAGAAAAAAAACCCAAGCCCTTTTATTTAATAGTGAAAAAGATATGTAGATGGATGTAGATCTCTGTTAGATGGCTGCTTAAAATAATCTTTGACCAAAATGTTGGATTACATGGCTGCATCAATTAAAAAAATCAGTAAACTTTATGAAGCCTCTACTATATGGCAGGTACTTTATTAAATACTAGAGATTCAAAGAAAGGTAAAAGACAGTTCCTGGCCTCAAGGAGTTCACAATCTAATGGGGAGACAAGAGTCTATAGGTCAGCAGAATTTGAGGCAGGGTAGATAGATTTGAGAGTCATATACATAAAGACGGTAATTAAATCTGTGGGAACTGTTGAGATCACCAGGTGAAGTAGTATAAAGGGAGAAGAAAAGAGGGTCCAGGGCAGAACAATGAGGGACAACCACAGTTAAAAGGCATGACATGGAAGCGGATCCAGAAAAGCAGAAAGTTAAGGAGTTATAAATAGGTAAAAGGAGAAATAAGAAAGTGAAGTCCTAAAAACTTAGAGAGAAGACAATGCTGAGGAAGGAGGAGTGATCAGTGTTAAAGCTTACAGAGAGGTCAAGGAGAAATAAGATTGAAAAAAGGCCTTTGGATTTGACAACTGACATAACTTCTGTGGAATAGACCTTGTCTGACATATTCCACTCTATACGGAATACTATTGAATTCTAGTTGCAGTACTAGTATGTGAATCACAAGATGAGAATCAGAGTGGCACAGTATATACAAGGCTGGACAGAGAATCAAGGAGCCCTAAATCCATGCCCCATTTCTACATGTACTAATTGTGTAGCCATTAGCAAGTCACTTAATCTTCCAATGTCTAAAGTAATTCTCCAAAACTGTAAATTGCAGGGAAGTTAGCCAGACATATTGGTAAAGGGGGTTTTCCTCCATAGGACTTCTCTACAATAATGAAATCAGAGATTCAGATCAAAACTAAAATAAAATAAGAGAGAGCAGAAAATATATTTGGAGGCTTCATGGGGAAAAAAAACTACAGGCATATCCTGCCAAGTCATTAATTCACTTGGTAAATGCTAAGTCAAACAACTTTGCAGGTAGCACTAAGTTTCAAGTGCCCATTACATGCCATGTACCTGCAATATGTTATATTATAGAATATAATTTATAGAATATAAATATAATGAAAGGGAAATCTAACAAATAACTGCATCATGGCATTTTATGTCTTTTTCATGGAGCTGAATCTAATACATCAAAAAATCAGCAAGAAGCAACACTGAGAATAAATTTAAGTAGCGTTATGCCTCAACTTCCTTTTTCTTCCAGTAATATTGAATTCTAAATCTAATAAATTTCCTGTCTCTCTTTCTTTCACTCCCCAAACCAGCACTCTACTGTAGGTCCTCTACTATTTGCCTAGATTACTGAAATGGCCACCTAACAGCACTTCTTTCAAAAAATTTAATGGTTGAGTCCCCACAAATTACTCAATAAAATCAAGACTCTTTAAGTCAGGCTTCTAAGGGTTTCTGCGATATGGCTTTTCCCTCACTTAATTTCACATTGATTTGATTTATTTAGGCTATATTCTAGCCAAAATTTACCACTTTCTGTCTTTCCATCGTGTTCCATCCTTTTCACCTGTACTTTGGCTAAAGCCAACACCTAAGTCATATGTAATGCACCCCCTTTTTACATCTTTCTCCCATTTCAAGAGTTAGATAAGATTCCTGCATGTGATCACAAGATATGGATGGGCTACAATCTGTAAGAGTGTACAAAATTGTCATTGGTTAAAGAAGTGCTCATACCGATAGATCATAGAGCCAGATGGCTAGACATACACAAAAACTCACACAAAAAAAGACATCATATGAGCTGGACCAAATGTCAAGACATACACTTGAGTCCCAGATCTGCGATCTTCAAGAAGTCATTTAAAGTCACCTGGCCCATTTCTTCATGTAAAATATGAAGGCAGCTGAAATAGAATCAGGGGCTCTTACCTTGTGGTCTCTAAATTTTGGAGGGGGAAGTTTCACTATTTTGATCACTGTGTTGATGTTCAGTCATTTCAGTCATGTCTGACTCTCCATGACCCCATTTTGGGTTTTCTTGGCAAAGATATTGGAGTGCTTTGCCATTCCTTCTCCAGCTCATTTTACTGTTAAGGAACTGAGGCAAACAGGATAAAATGACATGCCCAGGGTCACACAGCTAGAAAGTGTCTGAGGCCAGATTTGAACTCAGGAAGATGAGTCTTCCTGACTTTAGGTCCAGTGCTCTATTGACTGTGCCACCTCTATTCACTAGCTGCCCTTTGATAACTGATAACTTCAATAAAATTGATTTCCCTTATAAACCTATGTATCATATTTTATGAAGTTAGTAACAGTACATTGAAGTAGTCTCTATCAGACTGCCAAAGGGGTCCATGACATATGCACAAAAAGGTTAAGAACCCCTGAACAAGATAATCTTCCAGGTCTCTTGTCATTCTAACAGACTATGATTCTCTATCTACACAATACTCCTTAAATCATAAATTTGGAATCACTCTATTTCTGAACAAAAGCATCTGCTTATATGAAATGTGTATTTTTAATCCCCAGCATCAAGCCAAATGAAATACACATAACAGTTGCCTAATATTTTAAAATGCAATTCAATTGCTTTATCTTTGGTATATACAATAATTGTACAATATGTCTGTGATCTCATAAATTTGAGTACTCTCTCTAGACTTGCAGAGTGTGAATCATCCATGGCTCCACCTTTTATGCCCTTGCCCTAAACAATGGCTTCACCATACAATAAAGAAGCCCTTACTTAGCTAGGTCTGTCCAAATTCCCAAATATAATCTAGTCTGAACTTTCTCATCAATGCAATTCTGAACCCAGATCACTATCTATATGCACTGTTTGTCCAGGATACATGTCCAGAGAGACAGGCTCAATGGATTATCCATCTGACTTCATATCTCAGTCTGACCTAGAGGCACTTTATCCACATGACTTTTCCTATAGGGATTGCTAAGCCAAACCATTGTGTATGGTTATGCATCTTGTTTAGGAGGCATGGAATCATTCCAGAGAATGATGTAACAATCACAATGCCATTTGCAAACGGGGGCATTTGGAGGAGCTTACTTTCTATAGAATCCTTCTAGTGGGACTGAATGCAAGCAGCCCTTCATGGCAAACTGGTAAGTACATACCTCAGCTTCCTGCTTGATGTTGATAATCAGAGGAGCATTGGTGCACCTCTATAAAATCTCATGTGATCTTAACATATGATCTAGAGCTTTCATTGAAATTGCAAATGTTGATGGTAAATCTCAGACTCAAAGAATCTCAGTTAGAATGGATCCCAAAAGTCATATGGTAGAACTCATGGTTGAAGTTTGGCAGCTAGGTGATACAGTTGGTAGAGTAATGGACCTGGTGTCAAGAAGACATGAATTTAAATCTAGCCTCAGACATTTACTAGCTGTCTGACACCTAACAATTCACTTAATCGCTGTCTGCCTCAGTTTCCTTAACTATAAAATGGGGGTAATAGTAGCACCCACTTCCAAGAGTTATGAAAATCAAATTAGTATTTGTTAAAAGTTATTAACTTACTAAATGCTTATTCCATTCTCCTTCCCATCCCCCTGAACAACAAGCTCCTCTACAATATACCCAACAATCACAGGTATAATATAAGGTTCCAACCTAAACCTCTTAATTATAAGAAATATGCCTTCTCTATCCTTCCATCTATCCCCTCTTTTTCCTTTCCTGTCACTATCCACAAATATCTTACATAAGATGAGGGAGAGGGGCATTCCACAAATTGGCTAAATTTCCTCACTGAGGCCATCATCAATTAATATTTATTTTTCCTTGATAGGTTTATGTTAAGCCCTTTAAAGAAAGACATCTACTAAATTAAAAAGCAGACCTAATCTTATTGAGCTGAGAGCATAAAAGTTTCAGGGAAAGGTAGCTGAAAATACTCTCCATTATTAATGTTATAACAAACTAGGTCATGTCTGGGGAACTAGTAAACAAGGTAACTGAAAAGCAGTCTCTTGAAGCTCATTTAACATTGGCAATGGTATTATAATGGGAAGAACCTTGAATTTGGAATCAGAAGATCTGGATTTGAGTCCTGGCAGTGGCATGTAATAGCTCTGTGGCATTGAAGAAATCATCATCTCCTTGAGATTCTTTTTACTTATAATGAAAATGGAAATTATAATACATACTCTCTGTTGCCCTCCTGATAGAGATGTTGTTGGGGGTCGGATAAGAAAATGAACATGAAGGTCATTGTAAACTCTAAAGGGAGGAAAAATAGCTCTATTTTTTTAGAAATGAATTACAAGACTACCTCATAGTTATGGACAAGTCATAGGTTTTTTAAACAACATATTTGATTAACTAAAATGAATTCAGGTTCGAGATCATTACATTGAATTAAATATTGAAGACAAGAGGCATTTAAAATCATTGAACCCTATAATCCTCATAGAAATAATAAGAATCTCCATATAAACACTTTATTTTATGTACAAATGCTTGTAATTCTCATAAACTACAAATGATAGATTAGTTGTCAATCTGTATCAGGAGAGGGAATTTTTACCCCACTGGAAACCAGTTGTGGAACTCCCAACATCAATGCAATCACAGGTCTAGAACTCTGTACCTTTCACTCACCAAAGAAAAAACAAACACATTTTTCTAAACTACATGTTATCAAGATAATTTGAAGATACCTGGAGACAATATGTACGTCAGAGGTGTAGAAGAGTTTTGGAGAGAGAACAGCCTGTCATCCTTATCCATATATATTCTCTAACTTCCACAGACAGTACTGAAGTGAGATAAGCTAAGAGTATTGACTACTTGACTCATACAAACCATCTCGGTGGACTTTTTTGCTGAATGTGGAAAAGTTTAAAAGCATAAATCAAATTAAAGTGATGATATTTCAAAGAATTACCGGGGAGCCTGGTACTTTCTTTTCCCAAGCAGGAACTATGTCAGGCATTGATTTTCCACCAAAGATTGAAGCCAGCACTAGGCTTTATCAATATAAGCAAGCAGGGCCGGACAATTCAATATTCTAGTACCATTTCGAAAATCACTTAGGAGAAAAACACAAAATTGAAGTGAAGCAGAAGATTAAAATGAGTTTAGATCATCAAAGATAAATATACATTTGAAAGAACTTTCCTTGTGTTTATCTGGATAAGAGTGAACCATTCCATGTAACAGAAATAACCCCTTCTTTTCAAGTTTTAAAACCAGATTCCACATCATTGTCTGGCTATCTTTTTTTTCTTCTTCAATATCACATGCTGAGAATATCCACAGTGTTGTAGAACAGGACAGTTTGGGGAAGAAAAATAATTCAGAATTGATAATGAAATGCCACCTTTGCCCTCTCACTTCAATCCAGCAAATGCACTGAGTAAATTCAATGCCACGATTGTGTATGTGCCATGTATGCTTGTTGCGGTATGCAGTAGACACCTTGGAACGGAATATAGTCCTGGGTGTTCTTATTCTATCTTCCAATTTTGAAAAAGAGGTAGAGGGAGCAGGCATTATTCACTACTATGGAAGGAATTTGGTATAAATTCTCAAGAACCATATTTTTCAAACCAATTACTAGGGTACAAAGCAAATGAAATTTGGCTCACTGCCAGTTGCTTAGGTCTCTGAATTAACATCTTTAGCCAGTGTTTTTATGTCTAGAAACATCACCTGTCAGACCAATGGAAATCATCTTCAGTAACAAATGGATGAGTGACACACTACGTTAAAGTTGTGATTGGTACCACGCTGTGAGGCAGTTCTGTGACTGGAAAGAGCATCAGCTTGGAGTTAGGAGACCTCTGTTCAAATCCTAGATTAGTCTAGCTACCTAAGCATGGGCAAGTTATTTAAACTCTCTAAGCCTTGGTTTTCTTATCTATAGAATGGGACGAATAATGCTCAGGTTATCTACCCCACAAGCAATGAGTGTTACCTCTATGTGACCCTTCTTTCGGTTCTTCAGTCAGATCTCATCAATCCTTGAACTTTAAATCAGATGTTCCTATTGACAATCTATTTTTTCATATTCATATCCATGGTAAGTGGGGTAGATAAAAATTGGTGGGATCCGACTTGATCCCTTAGAATTTATTTTTTACCATTTTGATACAAGTTTGGTCAACTTCAAACTAGCAGAGGAGCTTGATCTTTCCATATTCTTCATGCATAATCATCTCCAAGAATGAACAAAGTATTTAAAGAAAATAGAATCTATTCATAGGAAGGGTCTAGAGTTTAAAAAGGAGATAGTGGCCATCTCATACAATTCAACTCAAAATATAATAACATTAGAAACATTGTTTTAGAGCTACTTGTTGCCAGATCATAAAACAACTTTGGTTAGGCACTAGGTTCATCAGAAAGGCTAATGAAGGCTAGGGGCAGGGCACTCTGCCAATTCTTTGAACACATGCACACGCACTCAGACACATACACACACAGACACACACACACACACACACACACACAAGGTTTTGTTAGAGGAGGTTCAAGTAAACAAGCAAAATCCATGCCTCAGGTAGCATTAACAATTTAATAATCTAGATCCAACTATTTCTTTGGTCCTCACTGACACAAATTCATCATAGCAATTATAATGTCATGACATTTAAAACAACTGAAAACCAGCTGGAAGCTTCTCGAGAGCAGAGATTGTTTCATATTTTTTCTTCTTTTTAAATATCTTAAAATTTTCAAGTAAGAAGTATTTTTATTCATCTTTCTGTCATATTACACTCCCCTCATCATCACTGATCATTTTTTTAAAAATTCCTTCAATATGTCTCTACCTGGCCCAGCAAAACAAGTTTCCACATTTACCCATGTCTGAAAATAAATTTGTAATCTTTACTACACTGAATATAAAAGGGCTTTGGATCATTAATGTAAATATGAATGTAAATTGTGTGAATATAAAATTATTTATAAACTGAATATAAAATGGTATGGTGACTAGAGAGTTTGCCTAAAAGCTAAGCTATGTTCAAATTCTGCTCCTAATACATACTATGTGACCCTAAGTAAGCCAGAGTCATAACTCCCAGGGCTCTAAGCAGATCTCTAAGACAGTTTCAGAGGTGTCAATATGCGTTTGCAGAGGGAATTTCATCACCTGGGAGTTTCCTTTATTATTAAAATCACAGGTCCTATCCCTGCCCCTATTCTTGTAAAATGTCCAAGATGGACTTCTCTGTCTATTTAGTTCTTTCAATGACCACTCCAAGAGGGACTGGTACAGATGTCACTCCTCGTTTACATAGGAATTCTTCCATGTCCCTTAGGGCAGTGTCACTGTACAGCAGCCTGCTGTACCCGATTGATTTTCCCAAGGAAATTTCATGCAGGTGGCACAGAACATGATGTATCGTACTTGGTTGCTATCCAACAGGCCCACTGTGGAAAGGAGTTAGCGGGGATTTTTAAAGGTTGGGCAACAGATTTGTTTGTGTTTTTGTTTTTAGAAAATTAAGAAAGCTGTATTTCTTACAACAATTAGAAAAGGTTTAGAGATAGGACTGAGGAGTATTCTGAAGGAAAATAAGCTAAGGTGGTGGTAGGCTAGAGTCAGATGAACACAGAGGAACAACAGCAATGCCTTTAATGCTCAGGCTAAGTACATATTCACTTCTTCAAGTAAAACCACTTTTCTTATGTGTCTACCTTATATCCTCAAATGTTCACATTTGTAAACTAGAATGAACTTGTGACCACAAGGAGAGGCAGCCTGGCACAGTAGAAAGAACTTCAACCCTTGATGTAAATGGATTCACAACAGCTGTGTGACCTTGGGTAAATTGTATAACCTCCCTGGAACTCATATTCCTCATCTCTAGCATGAGGGAGATGGTATCGATTGTCTCTTAGGTTCCTTCCAGCTTTGGCTGTGAAGGGGGAAGAGCCCTGAATTCTGTACTTCTGGGAATTCCACAACCCCAAAACTCCACAATAGGAAGTCTGGGGGTGTGGAATCAGTCTAGGGGCAGAAGCACTGACACTAACCAATGTTTTTATGTTTGGAGTAGGTGAGAGTAGTGGCTTGTCAATGAACTAATTATTCTTTAGGGTTGTTTGGATTCATGTCTCCATAAGTGCTTTCTTATATTCAGATCCACCGTTCTAAAATTCATTACAACAG
>JAQQSZ010008780.1:0-12944 GCA_028646595.1 Phalanger gymnotis
AGAGGTTTTTGTTGTAGGCTCTATGACTATGTTGACTTCTTCTGACTGTATGTTTTGGTCTTCTTTGTCCCCAAAGAAGGATTCCAGAGTTTGAGACTGAATCTGGGTGTGTTTTCGCCACCTGGCCATGTTCGCAGCCAACTTACTTGACGCTTGAGTTTTTCAGCAGGGTATGTCTGCTTGTAGACTAAAGAGTTCTATGTTCCACGCTTGGGTGGATGTGCTGCCACACCAGCACTCCTCCTTCCCCAAGAACCCCCAATCTGGACTGGGTTTAGATCTTCAGCAGGATCTGCCCTCCTGCTCTGATCAGCCACTTAATTCCTCCCACCAGGTGGGCCTGGGGCCAGAAGCAACTGCAGCTGTAGCTGCCCCCGGGGCGGTGGCCAAACCCAAACTCCCTATCCCCAGCAGCTTTTCCCACTAACCTTCTCTGTTGTCTTTGCTGTTTGTGGGTTGTGAGGTCTGGTAAATGCCACAACTCACTAATTCAGGGCGCTAGGGCACTCTTCGCCCAGTTCCCGGTCTGGTCGGTACGCAGTCTAGTTGGTCCGTGGTCTGGTCGGTCCACGCCACCCACCCTGGGCTCTGCTCTGCTCAGCTCCGCTCCCCTCAGGTCCCAGCTCTGTGCGGGATAGACCTTACCCAGAGACCATCCAGGCTGTCCTGGGCTAGAGCCCTGCTTCTCTCCGCCACTTTGTGGGCTCTGCACTTCTAGAATTTGTTCAGAGCCATTTTTTATAGGTTTTTGGAGGGACTTGGTGGAGAACTCATGCTAGCCCCTGCTTTCCACCCACCATCTTGGCTCCATCCCCCACCCCAAAACTCTTAACTGACAGGTTTCACCCCCAAATCTCATACTTAAACTTTTCTTGTACCCCTGTAAGGTTGCAGGTTCCTTAAGAGCTCTTGCCTGCTGTAAAGTATAACAAATCTTTGCCACCTTGACTTAAAGAATGTTTAAGATGGTGAATTCATTCCAGACAGCCCTGACCCTCTCCAGTACTTGAGTCCTTGAGGGGCACTCCCCCTCAACAACCCTGTCTGGGAACTCCAGTTTTGGGGTTCCTGGACCTTGTCTCCCCCAACCCTCAACGTATGAGCGACTATATAGCTTTAGGGAGCTATAAATATAGGTATAGGCCTAGATATTCTGTCCTTGGGATTAGAAAATAAAATTTAACATTTATGAAATATCCAGAGAAGCAGTTTACAATTTTGCCAGCTACATATAATTTTAGTCAAAATGCCATTTTACAATCTATTAGAAAACTATGAGAAATATTCACTTGTATTTATTAGAGCCAAATTAAGAAAGAACTTGCTTTGGACATTTTGATTTGACAATTCCAAAAATACCTAGACTTCTCATAGGTCTTAACATTTGTAGAATGTGAAACATTTAATTCCTTCCTGAATTACATATTTGCAAAGTAGAGGAATTGTAATAGCTACTGAAAATCCTAGGGCTGTACTAAACATTTCTAATAATTTTTCATGCTGTAATATATTCCTAAATGTTTTCACTGATAGACTTTAAAAATCTTCTTTTACCATTGCACTGCCATTAGCTATTTGCTTTCTCTTTGTTGTTGTATTTTTAAATGAGTACTTGAAAAATGTAACAATTAGCTCAGCACATTTTCACCCATCAAACGATGCTGCCTGACTCAAGGGAACAGAAACACACTTTAGTTAGGCTTGAACATCATCCCTCCCTTTCCTGGACAAAGGTGTTGTGGTTGTTTGTTGTTTGTTGTTGTTATTTGTCCTTCATTCTCTAAGAGGGCCCTGACACCAGGGAGGTGATGTGCAAGTAAATTGTATTTAAGTGAGGGAGAACTGGGTAAAGTCACCAGCCTCACTTTCTCCTCCAGAGCCATCTGAGTCCAGCGGCCAGATACAGATCAGGATGACTGGAGATGGCCTAGGCTGCAGGGGGAGACTTTGGCCTTTTTAAGCTAAGGTCTTTCACAGGTCTCAGTTTGACTGATTAAGATTAGGTAAGAAATGAGGTAAAGAATGGTCTCTTTTACCTAGTTAAAAAAAAAATCAATCTGAGAAGGGAAAACCCTCAGGGTTTCTGGCCAAAACAGAAACAATTGCTATTTACATTCACTATGAGCCACCAGAGCCCAAACAATGACCAGCTATAGGGCGAGGCTGGGACCTATTGTTGACCAATCAACAGGATGTCAGGATGATTAGAGTTTAAGGCACCCTCCCTTAAGAAAGTGAGCTCTCTCTTATACAAATGTATGTAACATATGATTAGGATTTAATTGTAGAGAGGCAGATTTTTTTTCGAATTAAGGAAGAATTTCCTAAAAATGGGAGCAGTATATAGTCAATAAACATTTATTGAGCACCTACTATGTGCTAGGCACTGTGCTGGGGATACAAATAAAAAGAAAGACAATTCCTGACCTAGAGGAGCTTACAATCTAATGGGGAAAGATAACACATGAAAAGAAGCTGAAAAGGGAGATATATCACCTGCCAGTATGATGAAGTCCAAAAAATTCCAAAGCAGTGCAGATGGTGAGAAACAGAGAGAAGACTATGCTGGGCACCCTTCCTCAAATGGAGGTTTCGAAGTTCAGGGTTCTGCCTTCCAATGGAGACACAAAAGTTAAGCTAAGGCTAGGTAAGAAATGAAGCAGAGAATGGCCTCTTTGACCTAACCAGAAAAAAAAAATCAACCTGGAAAGAGAAGATCCTGTGGCCAAAACAGAAACAACTGCTATTTATATTCATCCTGAGACAATCAGGGGCCCAAACAGTGACCAAGTGGGGCTTGGCTAGGGACACTCCTGCTCTGTGACCTTAGGCAAGTCACTTAACTTATTGGAGCCTCAGTTTCCTCATTGGTAAACTAAAGATTTGGTGGGACTAGATTTTTTTTCTTTCTATGTGATTCTCATTCACATATTTCAAAACATCCTCCATAAAGGATCTGCCCAAAGTGCTAGAGGGCTTCATCTAATTCTTGTACCACAGTCTTCATGGAGTTTTAAGCTTTAATTACTTAAAACTGCATGCAGGCTTGGGAAACACCAAAAATATTTTATAGAGACCAGTGCAGTTCCTGCTCAGGCTCTCCTCCTCTTCTCATTCACTCTCTACATGACTGGCCCACTACTTTAATACCAACATAACTCACCATAATGACAACTTTTGTTATGTATTTTGTTTGTCCCAGGTGCTACTGTTGCCAATATGCTACAGCCCATCCACATCCACAAGGGTCAGCTGCAGTTTTACTTCTTCTGAGATCTTTACATTCCAGAAGAGCATCTCCAGGAGACTGGTATTCAAGAGTGGTGCTTTTGTAATGCTGGGCAACTTGAGATGACTATCTCAAGGAAGGTGGCAAGGCAATTATAATAGCTAATATTTGTATAGCTCTTTAAGGTTTACGAGGGGCAACTAGGTGGCACAGAAGATAGTGGTGGACCTGGAGTCAGGGGGACCTGAGTTCAAACCCAGCCTCAGACACTTAGCAGCTATATGACCCTGGGCAAGTCACGTAACTCTGTTTGCCTCAGTTTCCTCATCTGTAAAATGGGCTAGAGAAGGAAATGGCAAACTACTCCAGTATCTTGGCCAAGAAAACCCCAAATGGAGTCACAAAGAGTTGGACATAAGTAAAAAAAAAAATGAGTAAACAACAACAAAATCGTTTGCAAAGCACCGTAATAGTGGTAACAGGAATTTAAATTGCATTTCAAGGTTTGTATAGGATTTTTCGCATATTGCCTCATTTGATCATCAAAACAACCCTACAAGGTAGGCAGAACAGATGTACCAGTCACATATGACTAGCTATTGTTATCTTTGTCTTGCAGAAGAGAAAACTGAAACTGAGAGGAGTTAAGTGACTTCCCCAAGGTCACACAGCTGGTAAGTGTCCGAGACAGGATTGGAAATGTTCTTTCTTATTCTACTTCCTCACCCTAAGTCCAGTGTGCCAAGCTGCTTCTCCTATAAAGCTTCTTTGACACAGTGGCAAAAGCATTAAATCTCATGTCAGAGTAACTGGGTTCAAATATTAACTCTGCCACTTATGACCTATGTGATCCTGAGCAAGTGACTTAATGTCATTTTTCTCATCTGTAAAATTTAGAGTTTGAACTCAATAACATCTGAACCCCTTCCATCTCTATATTTACAACTCTATGATCCTATGGATCATTGATGGTGGTCTGCTATTTCCTGAATGCAACCCAGCCTGTTTCCTCCTCTTCTATTCTATACCCAGCTCTAAGAAAGGACCTTTTCAACTGTAGATCTATGACTCATCTATGACACTTGCCTATGTATTAATGTAATAGAGCCCACATGACCAAAACCATAATTCTTTAAAAATGCATTTGGTGTATTTACCTGTCTTCATATTAAGTTTAAATATCATCTATAATCAGCAGGTTAAGACCAAAGAAAAAATTAACCAAAACAGTTAATTAGGGGGCTACATAAAATTTGATGTGTCTTTTCTCTCAATTTTCCAAATGCTGCACTAGGTTGTAGAAATACTCTCATTCATTCAACAAATATTTATTAGGCAATTACTATGTGCAAAGCACAAGGTACTGATGAAAATTAAGTCAGTGCCACTTAGAATTGCAAATCATTGACCAAATACAGAGATTTTGCATCATAAATAAGTATATTTTCAAATAAAATATTTCAAAGTTAGTTCTTTCATTTTCATTACCTTACTCTTCTTAATTTGGGAGTTGTTACAGCTTTTCTGTGGATCATGAAATCTCCAATCTATGTGAACTGAAGCTCCCCTTTTATCTTAATCATAGAGCAGCAGAAGCTGAGGCAGACAGACCAGCACATTAGCTTTGGAAAATATCTGATGGGCTGATATGCTGAAGGGTTCCCCCACTTCTCTTTATTAATTGGGCAAAAGGAGAAAATTTTTTTCCCTTCACATTGTCTCCCTGCCCCCAAATGTACACCCTCTGGAAGACTCTTAATTAGAAAGAACCAGGCTATAGAAATGCCAAATAGTCCTTGGCTAGCTGAGATTCTAAATAAATTACAGAATACCAGATTCTAACTGATTTACACAATGTATTTTGAGAACTTGTAATAACCCATGTACATTGGTGTTTTGAAAGACAGTATGACATTCATTTGGAGTGAATACATTTATATCTCGGTGGGGTGAGGGGTGAGGGGCAAGCATAATGGGCTGATAACAATAAGCTGGCTTGACAGTAAGGATTCCCTTGTGTTTTAATGTTTTGTGGTGGAGGTGTCCAATTTTCATCCCATTCTGTCCCCAAGGCAAATAACAGATGTTCTTGCTTCTAAGAGAGACCAAAAAACCTCTTTCTTGCCATGGTGCCTGGGAAGTAGCTTTCTTTAAATTACAAAATCTGATGAACCTAAGAAGCCTAGATCTAGTCCAACCTTTACCCTAGTCAGTCAAATTCTACCATTTAAAGGAAGAATTTCAAATCTACATTGCTTCAACAATTCGAAGGTAGTCTTCTTTCTTTTCTCCTCTGCATCACGCACTTCCATCACTCAAGCCCCTGACCTTGTAGAGTGACTCTAAGGTGAAAGGCATGAAGGACCCATGGCTTTTAACTTGAGTCAGTTGACTTACACATTAGCTCCTCCTCTTGGAACCTGTTCAGAAAGTCTTAATGTTAGGCCTTATGGCTTCCAATTTTCACATGCTATTTTGGACAGAGCATTTGGATTTGGTGTCGAGAAGACAAGGGTTTCGATCATAGCTCTGCTATTTACCACAAAACTTTTCTTTCGCCTCTCCTTCCTTAACCATCAACAGTATCTTTTGGCATTAAATTCCAGCGTTTATTCTTCTTTCTTTTCTTAACCAAGGTGTACATTTCAGACCACAGAAGTGTGTTTGAGAGGATTTATTTACAAATGAACAAAAGAATATGCATATTCAAAAGTAATACAACAAAGTAAGCTATTAGCAGCATATAGTACATAGCACATCCTTAATCCCAGACTAGAGAACACAATTCCTAAAGTAATCTATCTAGCTACACTTCCTCTTGCCTAATAGCACCACCCATCCCAATTCCCTTCAACTCAAAATGGCTGAGTGCTTCATGGGCTCCAAACAAGAATAACATTTTTCATTTGAGAATATCCCCCAAGCTAGTTTTGGTATTTGCACACATGGGTACACTGGGTCAAAGTCGTTAAGTCTAGGATCTAGGAATACACAAATAAAAATTCAACAGTCCTAGTCATCAAAGAGTTTATATACTATAATGGGAAGACAATAGACACTAGCTCCGTGACCTTGAGCAGATCACTTAATCTTTCTGAATCTTATTTTCTTTAATTTATCTAAAATAAGAGACTTGGACTCAATGACCTCCAAGGTTACTTCCATTCTAAATCTACAACATTATAATTTACGGTCTTACTCATATGAGGTTTAATTAACTAAAGAAATGTCTTATCCCAAAAGTACATTTTTTTTTCTTTGTAATAAATTGCTTAACCTTTTATAATTAAATACTAAAATTGTTGAACATAAAATTTATTAATACAAGAAATAAATAACAAACATAAAGGCATAATCATTTACAAAATTTTGACTGTGTGAAAGATTATAGCGTCACTTCAAATTTTCAATGTAATGCCAGTTGCTTCCTCTTCACCTATGAAAACCAGTCTTCTGTCACTCAACTTCCGTCAAGATAAGCAAAGTCTCTTCTCAAAAATACTACTTGCAAGGTGAAGGTAAAAACATCTTCATCACAAAATATCTCTCCATCTTCTTTTTCTGTGTCTTCTCCAGCTTCTTCCGAGTCATAACTGGAAACAGTCTCTTAAGCTTCCCTCAAGTTATCATTCTCAATAGTCTATTCATCCACATTTTATCTCATAGCAATGTAAGAAGGTTTCTCTCTCTCTCTCAAATTCTATATACCTCATAGAAAGATATTTTTCAGCTTTCACATCAACACTGAGTTTTCTGCAGTATTCCATTTAGCTCTTAAAGCTACAGTAACAATAGCTATAGTCTTTGTAAATAAGGTATTTGAAACAGATATTGCTTAGGTATAAACAAAATACATAAAAAATAGTTACTAGGTAACCTAGAAGAGGATGGCACTAGAAATTGGGAATTGGTGATGCCAGAAAGACCTCATGCAGAAGGTAACATTCAAGCTGAGTATTGAAGAAAGCCAAGGATTCCAAGAGGCAGAGATGAAGAAGGAGAACATTTCAGACACAGGAGACAGTCATTAAAGACAACTATATAAAAGCAGAAGATGGAGGTTGTGTGTGAGAAACAGTAAATAGACCAAAATATCTCCACTGTAAAGTGTGTGGAGGGGAATGATGCATAGGAAGTCTTCGGTGAGGCCATGGTCATGTCCCAGTTGTATAACTAGGCCCGAATTAGGGCTAATAATGAATCCCATGAAGTGATTGTATGTATTTGGATTCACACTATTTGAAGTTTTAATTATGTAAAGTATGGTCATTGGTTCCAGCCCAATGGAAATTTGCAGTACAAATTAGAATAATGCAACCACTTTATGGGATTCATTATTCAAACTAATCAGAACCTAGTTGTACACTCCATAGATCTCTCAGGCAACCAGAGAGCCTCCTTAATTAATTGTGGAATTTTGCTTATCTGGGCATGTAACTTTAAATCATTTGTTCTTTCTGTCCTCCCAAGCAAGGAAAAACAAGGAAATTCAAAAACAACAAATTCAACAATATTCCTATTATTCTCAAAAGCAAAAATATCTTAACTTGACACATAGATCATCCACCAAAGGTCCTTTCCAGCTCTAAATCTGTGATGTTATGATCCTATTAGTGCATTATCATGAGGGATACTTACCCAATCTCTAGCCCTTCACCAAATACTGCAAAAGTTATGATTGACTTTTTACAAAAGAAATACCAAAAATAAAAACCTTTGTTCTGATGTTGGCAGAAGATCCTTTGATTTTCTTTCCTAAAATGTTACCTTCAATTCTATATGTCTTGGTTGTTGTTCAGTTGTGTCTGACTCTATATGATGACATAGACTTTTGTCCATGGGGTTTTCTTGACAAAGATTTTGACATTTCCTTCTTTAGTGTTGTCCCCATTTTATAGTAAGGAACCAAGGCAAATAGGGCAAAGTGACTTACTCAGGGTCCTACAGGTAACAAATATCTAAGGCTGAATTTGAACTCAGTCTTCCTGACTTGAGGCTTGATGCTCTGTCCACTGTACCAGCTAGCTTCCCCCTTATGTCTTAGAACTAACTTTCAATCAAAGGTGCCAAGAGGCTTTACCTAGAAGAATTGTATTTCAGCTCCTTAAAATCAAACATTTGGCTTTAACTAAAATCTCTTTTTTCAGATATGTAATACAACTTTCAAAGAAATTGGGCTTATGTAACTATCCCTGTCATGCCCAGTTAACGTACATGACTCAACAAGCTTTGAAAACCAAGCAAATGTGACACCACAGCCTTCTCTTCAGTGTGAATCATGATGTTACAAGAAACATCTGAGACTTCGTGAACAAACTCAGCCAAATCATGGTGTCACTGAGGGTAGAAGGCAAATGGAACAAACAAATTTAAAGGAAATGTGCCGGTATTTGAAAATAATAGACATGGATTCATTTACAAGATTGAAAATACTACAGTTAAATCCTGAGCTCTGAGAATTCTTGAGGCACTTTCCTCTCTGGGTCTGTGATTTTTAAAGAATCATGGGATACCGTTTTACTTCTGTCACCTTGGTCAGCCTGTAAAGGATCCAGAACATAGGATGTAGTAACAAGGTATAATAGCTCTATAAATAAACAGAAAGCAACTGTGGAGCTTTTTCAAGCTAGATCAATAGGTACATGGGGGAGGGGACTGTTTAGCAACCTGAATCATTAACAAACTACTCAGACAAAATTTAATAGCGAAACAGAAAAACATCCACTTGAAAGTCTGGCTTATAATAAGAGCTATTCAAAATTGATTACTAATTTCTAGGGCAATTTGTAGTGGAGAGATGGGGATCATGACCTGAACTTTTCAGTCTAAATGTCTCTTTGCCTTTCCCTTCAAATATACTCAGTTAAATAGAAGAACACAATGACCACTCTACACCCTGAATTTCTCATTAAAGACGGTACATTTGCAAAATGAAATGTGTTTCGTTGTTGATTAGCCACACGGATTCACTAATTGACAGAAGGGAAGAGAAAGCAAGTGGGCAACTACCAGAATTTAAGATGCAGAACAGAGGTAAGAGTCCAAAGCCAGCAGGGAAAATGTCTTAGCACCCTTCAATACAGATAGCGAGGGTTTGGTGGAGAGCTAGGCTTACCACATACAACCAGTTCTGTGAAAACCCAAGGTATGTGATGTTTAAAAAGTTTGAGAGACAGAATTTCCAGGTAATTTAATCATTTTATTAATAGGGCTAGCAAGCTATTCATAAAAAAAAAGGTCAGTGGCACTCTTGAAAGCCAAAGACCCTTCATGATGGGGGTCTCGTAGATCATATGCCCTCGAAAGAGCAGGTATTCCTGAAGGTGATCAACTCTGACTGGTTAAAAATTAATAAGAATGAATATTCTAATGAGAGCTGGGTTGTATTCCAATGAGAATCATAAGGTAAGTGGCATGTATCACCCAAGTCTTGGTCAAAGAGACTTATCAATTTCTATATCACCTACCTGACAAAAGGCAGAATCCACATTTTTCCAGAACTGTCTGAGTAAATACAATAAGCCTAAACTTAGAATTTCTTTTCCTGGGTAAGTCTTTCAGAGAGGTTTCCCACATTGGTTGATTTCTGGATGAGAAAGTGGAAAAGGAGAAAAATCTTGGTCCTGATTCAATAATTAGTTATTAACACCAAAGAGAAATAATCATATCTCTCAGGTATTCTGTGTGGGAAGAGAATCAGGACCTTGGATCCATCGAGAGAATGAGAAAGGCATTATAGTATAGTGGAAAGAGATCCAAAGTCAGAGAGTCATTGCTCAAATCCTGACTGCCCTACTTCTTACCTTGGTGATCTTGGGCAAAGCACGAAGCTCTCTGGGCCTCAATTTTAACATCTATAAAATAAGAAAGATAGATCTCTTTATCCTAGAGAAAAGAAGACTTGGGGTGGGGAAAATAATAACAGTCCTATTGGCCTATTGGATATTTATGACTATATGTCCCATAGGCAGCTCACAGAATAAAAAAATTTGAGAAGGGCCCTTAGCAGCCATCTAGTTCAATTCATAAATCAAAGTAATCCCCACTATAACATACCTGATGAATGATTGCTCAGGTTCTGCTCAAAGACCTCCAAGGAGGGGGAAATCCACCAGCTCTTGGGGCTCCCTATTCCAATTTTTGGACAGTCCTAATTGTTACAAGGTTTTTCTCAATATGAAACCTAAATTTGCCTCTGTAACTTCCACACTTTGCTCCTGGTTCCTCCCTCTGGATCCAGATAGAACAAGCCTCCTCCTTTCTCCATATTATAGCCATTCAAATACTTGAACTGTCATGGTTCTCCCCCACCTCAAGCTTTTCTCTACACTAAACATGCCCTAGTTCCATCAACCTCATATGTCATGGACTCAAAGCAAGCAACATTCCTGGTTGCCTTCCTCTAGGCTAGAGGTTCCCAAATTTATTTGGCCAACCACCCCCTTCTTAAAAAAATTACTTGGGCAGAGCCAAGATGGTGGCTGGAAAGCAGGGACTAGTGTGAGCTCCCCTCCAAGTCCCTCCAAAAACCTATAGGAGATGGCTCTGAACCAATTCTGGGGCTGCAGAGCCCACGGGATGGCATAGGGAGGCAGGGCTCTAGCCCGGGATGGCCTGGGTGGTTTCTGGGTAGGGTCTATCCCGCACGGACCTGAGAGCGGAGGGGAAGGGAGCTGAGTGGAGCGGAGCCCAGTGTGGGCAGCGCGGACTGATCAGACCAGGAATCAGGTAGAGCGTGCCCTAGTGCCCTGAATCAGTGAGCTGCGGCAGTTACCAGACTTCTCAACCCACAAACACCAAGGACAACAGAGTAGGTTAGTGGGAGAAGCTGCTGGGGACTGGGGTAGAGTTTGCGGTTCAGCTGACTGCTGCCCCAGACTTGCTCACTGTAAATTTTTTTTCCCATTTTATTATTTAATATTTTAGTTTTCAACATTGATTTCCACAAGATTTTGAGTTACAAATTTTTCCCTATTTCTACCCTCTACCCCACTCCAAGGTGGCATATTGCCCCATTCCCAGTCAGCCCTCCCTTTTGTCACCCCACTCCCCACTGCCATCCCCTTTCCCCTTACTTTCATGGAGGGCAGGATAGAAATCTATGCCCCATTCCCTGTATATCTTATTTCTCAGTTGTATGCAAAAACAATTTTTTTTGAGCATCTGCTGTTAAAACTTTGAGTTCCAAATTCTATCCCCTCCTCCCTTCTGACCCACCCTCCCTAAGAAGACCAGCAATTCAACATAGGTCACACATGTATCATTATGTAAAACACTTCCACAACAATCATGTTGTGAAAGACTAACCATATTTCCCTCCATCCAACCCAGTCCCCTTTTATTCAATTTTCTCCCTTGACCCTGTCCCTTTGCAAAAGTGTTTGCTTTTGATTACCTCCTCCTCCATCTGCCCTCCCTTCTATCATCCCCATTTTTTATCCCCTTTCCCCTACTTTCCTGTGGGGTAGGATACCCAATCAAGTGTGTATGTTATTCCTACCTCAAGTCAAATCTAGTGAGAGCAAGATTCACTCATTCCCCCTCCCATGCCCCCTCTTCTCTTCCAACAGAACTGCTTTTTCTTGACACTTTTTTGTGAGATAATTTACCCCATTGTATCTGTCTCTTTCTCCCTCTCTCAATATATTCCCCTCTCATCCCCTAATTTTATTTTTTTAGATATCACCCCTTCGTATTGAACTCACCCTGTGCCCTCTGCCTATGTATACATATATAGACATATATATATATATATATATTCCCTTCAACTACCCTAATACTGAGAAAGGTTTCATGAATTACACACATTGTCTTTCCATGTAGGAATGTAAACAAAACAGTTCAACTTTAGTAAGTCCCTTATGATATCTCCTTCTTGATTACCTTTTCATGCTTCTCTTGATTCTTGTGTTTCAAAGTCAAATTTTCTATTCAGTCTTTTCACTGAGACAGCATGTAAGTCCTCTATTTTATTGAAAATCCATATTTTGGAAGGGGCGGAGCCAAGATGGCAGCTGGAAAGCAAGGACTAGCATGAGCTCCCCACCAAGTCCCTCCAAAAACCTATAAAAAATGGCTTCGAACCAATTCTAGAACTGCAGAACCCACAGAGTAGCAGAGGGAAGCAGGGCTCTAGCCCAGGACAGCCTGGATAGTCTCTGGGTTAGGTCTATCCCGCACAGAGCAGGGAGCATAGGGGAGCAGAGCTGAGCAGAGCAGAGCCCAGCGTGGGCAGTGCAGACCAACCAGAGCAGGAGCCAGGTGGACCGTGCCCTAGCACCCTGAATCAGTGAGCTGCAGCAGTTACCAGACTTCTCAACCCACAAACACCAAAGACAACAGAGTAGGTTAGTGGGAAAAGCTTCTGGGGACAGGGAGTTTGTGGTTTGGCCACTGCCCCGGGAGCAGTGGAGGTGGGGCAGCTATAGAACTACAGCTGCAGTTGCTTCTGGCCCCAGGCCCACCTGGTGGGAGGAATTAAGTGGCTGATCAGAGCAGGAGGGCAGATCCTGCTGAAGATCTAAGTCCAGTCTAGGTTGGGGGTTCTTGGGGAAGGAGGAGTGCTGGTGTGGCAGAGCTGGTGCATCCCCCCAAGCTTGGAACATAGAACTCTCTAGTCTACAAGCAGTCATACCCCGCTGAAAAACTCAAGCGTCAAGTAAGTTGGCTGCGAACATGGCCAGGCAGCGAAAACGCACCCAGATTCAGTCTCAGA
>JAQQSZ010008781.1:0-12944 GCA_028646595.1 Phalanger gymnotis
GGGAAGAAAATCTGGAACCCAAAATTATGTAGAACTGTATGTTGCAATCTAAAAATAAAAAAAATGGAAAAAAAGCTCCAGATAGATAACCTAGAAATAAAAGATTACAATGTAACAAATTAGAGGAGCAAGGAAATAAAATACCTTTCAAAACTATGGATAGGGGAAGACACCATGACAACACAATGAATAGAGAGAATCAGAGAAGGCAATGTGAAAAATTTTGATTACATAAAATTGAAAAGCTCTGTAAAAACAAAATCAAAGTTGTTAAAATCATAAAGGAAACACAGTTAAGTAGAAAAATATTTTCAGAAAGTTTCTTTTATAAATGCTAATGTCAAAGACACATAAAGAATTATTTCGAATAAGTAAAAATGATAGCCATTCTCCAACAGACAAATGGTCAAAGAATATGAGTAGGAAGTCCTCAGAAGAAGGAATTCAAGTGATTAACAGCCATGTGAAAAAAAGTTCTCCAAATTGTTATTAGAGAGATACAAATTAAAAGAAATTTAAGGTTCCACTTCACACTTATGAGATGGACAAACATGGCCAAAAAAAGGAAACTGATAGTTGTCAGAGGAGGCAAAGAGGCACATTGGTATACTGTTGGGACACCTGTGAAATAGTCGAGTTGTTTAGGACAATAACTTGGAAATATGTCTCCAAAGTTGTCAAACTGTTCATACTCATTCGCCCAGTGTTGCCCCTGCCAATTTTATACAGGCAAGAAATCACAAAAGAGAAAAAAGTCTCATGTATACAAAAATATTCATAGTAGCGCTTTTTGTTATAGAATGAACTAGAAACAAAGGGATGCCCATCAACTGGGGAATGGCTGTACAAACTATACTATATCAATGCAATGGAATATCACATAAGAAATGACAAACATGACAACTTCAGAGAAATCTGGGAAAACTTGCGCGAACTGATATAAGTGAAGTACACAGAACCAGGAGATCAGTTCAAAAAATAACAACATTAACAATAATAATAATAAAAATAAAAATAAAGTAACAACATTGTAAAGAAAACTTTGGAAGTCTTAAGAACACTGATCAACGCAGTGACCAACCATAGCTCCAGAGAACTGACAATAAAGGAAACAGAATGAGATACATATTTTCATACATGAGAAATATATAGATTTATTTTGCTCGACTATGCTTATTTGTTATAAGGATTGTATTTCCATGGAGCAGGGAGGGGATCTAGAAATTGTGTTGGTAAGCAGATGAAATGAAACAAAACAAGAGAGGGTTAACGGAAGCATTTTTTAAAATGAACAGAAGAGAACAGAAACGTGTTCAGAGGGAACGATAGACAAGCAAGACAGCTTTGAAAGTAACATTCTGAACTCAATGGACACATGCATGTATGTGTGTGTTTGGGTATACACATATATATTAAAAGCAAGCAATATGTAACCCAGTGATTTAAATAATCTATGTATATATAGAAGAGGTCTATGTCTATAAGAGACAGCAGTAATATCCCTAGGACAAGTGGATTTTTATAACAGAAAGTGACAGAGCAGTGTCATATTTCCCTAGAACCTGTCACTAGAACACATAATGATTCCTATTTGGATTCCTATTGTAAAGTTCAGCCTACTATGTCATCTAGTGCTTATGGCACATACATTAGCAGCAACCTATAATTTTTTTTTCCTAGAGAGAGAAAAAATAGAGAGAAATTCAGGCTGTTAGCCTTGCTAGCTCTTTCAAAAATATTAATACTTCCTCCACCAGTATTACCAACATAGTTCTGACTGTGAATATCATCAATACTAGTACTACTATTGATACAAATAATATTAATCATTCTCAGTCTCAGTTTCCTCACCTATAAAATGGGAATAACAGTAGTACCCAGGCCCCAGGAAAGTTGAGGACCAAATGAGATAATATATTTAGAGAATTTTTGAAACTTGCATGAATACTTGTTATTATCATTATGGTGCAGTTAGGTAGCATAGCAGATAGAGAGCTGGGCCTGGAGTCAGGAAGACTTACCTTTGTGAGTTCGAATCTAGCCTCAGACACTTACTAGCTGCATGACCCTGGGCAAGTCACTTAACCCTGTTTGCCTCAGTTTCCTCATCTGTAAAGTGAGCTGGAGAAGGAAATGACAAACCACTCCAGTATCTTTGCCAAGAAAACCCCAAATGGGGCCGTGAAGAGTTAGTTGGACGTGACTGAAATGACTGAACGACAACATGGTTATTATGAATATTTCACAGCAGAGTGAGTACTTGTCTATGATCATACAATTTACTGGATGGGGTAGAGAATTCACAATCCAATTGGGTTTTTTTGTTGGCTTTTTAAAAAATGCATTTAATTTAGTAGAGCAAAATGTTGCCTTAAAGGCATACAACAAGGTGTTTTCCAAGCACACATCAAAATTATACATTATTCCTTGAAAGATGTCATAAAAGATAATATTAATCAGTGACCTTCTGATTATCCATAGCAAGCAAGCTATAAAAACGACATGCTCACCATAAGTATTCACAACTGGCATAAAAGAGGCACAGCGGAGGGCCAAATGCAGATGCTAAGATCCTCCAGCAGTTCCTATTTGTAGCTCTCAGCAAGCCCAAGAATACTGCAAAGCCCCCAAAGTGAAATTCATAAACATTCAAAAGAGTCAGGCATGACTATCCACAGAGTGAAACCCAGGTAGATTAATGCTTAGTTGCTATTGTATGCAATTAAATGGATAACCTCTAGAACTCATCTGGCAAAACCTCTATCTGGAACAGTGACTAAAAATGTTCAGTAACCTAGGCCCAGGACAGAACAGAAGTCAAAGAACAGATTCTTTTGCCTCTGAGAAATTATGCAGTACTTTTAAGGAGTTCAAGCTTTTCTCTGGAACAAAATCGGATCTTCTTAACACCAAGATTCTTCCACTGACGTATGGCTGCAAAACATGAAGACCTGAAGTTGAGGATCACCCAAAGGCTAACAGAGAAGCATATGATGGACATGCATATGCAACAGCACATTATTAACTAGGAATTATGCAGGACAAGTGCTATGAAAGACGTCCTTGGAGAAATGTATATTAAAAAGATGAGTAAGATTTTAATTCACTAAGAGTAAGAGACAATGAGAGATAAACCATGTTTCACCATTATCCCCATAATGTTAGGAGAATATAAGGAAGGCTCCCAGAACACTGGCTGAATGTCACACAGGACTGGCAGCCATGTCTGGGCTATGATCTGCTTCATTAATGATATCCCAGACTGAGTGGAGTACTGATATTGGAATTGGTTTGCCCAGCCTAATCTGTCACTTGACCTCCAGTTGCCATCAGACATCTAGAACAGGGCTTCTTAAACTCTGTCCACTCACGATCCCATATGGGGTCACGACCTACAGTTTAAGAAGCACTGAACATCGAACTCTCCCTGTTACTTCTAGGATTGACTAAGAATCCTGTTGAGTTTGTTAGGGCCTTCATAACCAGGCCTTTTCCTACCTTTCCAGCCTTCTTACACATATTTTTTCCTCCTCTTACCTCCCCACTCCCCATTCTCTGCAATCCAATGACTGGCCTTCATGCTGTTCCTCACACATGTCAACTTACTCTCGAGTCCCAAGCATTTTCTCAGGCTGATCCCCATGCCTCGAACACTCTCCTTCCTCTCCTCTGCCTCCCAGCTTCTCTTTTGAGTCTTAGATAAAGACCCACCTTCCGCAAGAAGCCTTTCCCAGGTCTCCTTAATCTTAGTTCCATCCCTCTGAGATTAGCCCCTAGTTGTCATGTATGTATCTTGTTTGTACATAGTTGCATATCATCTCTTGCCTTAGAATGGGATTGCCTTGAAAGCAGGAAGAATTTTTTTGCCTTTCTTTGTATCTCCAGTATTTGGCACAATGCCTGGACATAGTAGGCGCTTAATAAATTCTTGCTGACTGACAAGTAGAAGAGATATAGTATCTTAGGGAAATGTGCCACTGCCCTCTCATTCTGTCATAGAAATGCACCCTACGAATATGACATCTTTCAAGAAGAGGAATTCTATGTATAGGACAGAAAAGCGTGGTGGGAAAAGAATCTCTTTCTGTTTCACGACAAGGCTCTTTGAAGACATTGAGCTTTGAGAGCTTTGCCTTTCTTCCATTAGTTTCAATGGAATCAAAAATCATTGAGTCCCTTCCAGCTTCCTCCATGCTGAAAAATAGATCTCAGAACAGGACATCTGGCTCTCTCTAAAGTACATAGCTTATCCTTGGATGAAAGGTTCTGTTTTTCTTTTTTTTTCAGAAAATCCCCAGTTTTCACATTTCTTTGGCCAAAAGCTTCTCTTCTCAGCAAAAATCATAGATGGCCCCATCACCTGAGCCTTCTGCTTTCTTTCTCTCTCCTTCCTCTTGTAACACCTGGCTGTGAATGCCAGCAGCTATGAAAACAGGATACTTAGGCAGACACTATCCCAGATTTCAAAAGCCTAGAAACATCTTTGAACTTAGCCTTGGAAGCTTCTGGGCAAAGTTCACCTTCTGTCTTTCGAATCATGAGGAAATTCTTGGCTTGGTTAGGGTACTTGAGGGTCTCACCTTGGCATGGGCTACCCCTCTCCTCCTTCAACTGGGACTATAATGGGCCATTGTGGCAAGACAGAACAATTGGACTTATGAGGTGCCATAGGGATTGCCAAGAACTCAGCATGACAGTGGTGAGATAATGCATGCACTGAGCCCAGAAACCTTTTTTTCCTCCTGTCTCCTCTCCAAGTGAGAGATCAGTCCTCCCTTCCCCCTCCCATTATCTGCCCAACTCATATGAGTTCTCTCTCTCTCCTTCCTTCAGCAAGGGAAATGAGTTAAAGTGAGGAGAAGTTATCCACATGAATCTAACCCAGCCCCCTCCCATCACTGCTCACCATGTTACCATTCGCTATTACTTTATTCCTTCTGATAAAATAAGAATTCGGCAACTGCTAATCCTTGTCTGTGTGCTTTAACACAGATGTGGGAAGAGCTTGGAAAGATCCCTTTGGAGAGAAGGAAGACACATCCCTGCTTCAGTGTGGGCTGAGGAGCAGGAAGAATAGGAGCTGATGTGATTTTGAAGTCTCTCGAGCAAGAGAGGCATATTAATATCATACCTGTAGGCAAGCACAAGCATTCAAAAAAGGAGATCCTGTATACATGAAGGCTCATATTTTAGACATAAATACCCTTAGAGAAGGGGTTATTAACCTAGGGTTTGTGAACTTTTCCCCCCTAATATTTGGTAACTGTATTTCAATAGTATTGATTTCCTTTGCAATTCTATGTATTTTATGCCATTCGTTTAAAAACACTATTCTGAGACGGGGTCCCCTAAGCTAACCAGCAGAGAGGAACAAGCATTTATTAAGTGAATATTATGTGCTAAGCAGCTTCTGGACATTGTCTCATTTGATCCCCATAATTCTGGGAGGTAGGTGTTATCACGATCCTCATTTACAGTTGACTACTCCACCTTACTGCCTCTAAATCTCACCCCATTGTGTGAAGCATTTTATAAATATCTCATTTGATCCAGGGACACCCTGGGAGGTAGGGGCTACTGTTACTACTATTTCGCAGATGAAGAAACTGAGGAAGGCAGAAGTCAAATGATTTGCCCATAGTCGAGTGTCTGAAGTCACATTTCAACTCAGGTCTTCCTGACTCTAGGTCCCATTGTTCAATCTGCTACATTACCTAGGTGGACCATGGAGTATAAAAGGAAAGAATGCAGAATAAGGCTAGAAAGATAGGTTTGGGCCAGTGTGTGACAATGCCAAACAGAGGGGTTCCATTTTCATCCTGCAATCATAGGGGGCTTATCGAGTCAGAGACTGACACAGTGCAACCTATGCTTTGGGAAAATCCCTTTGGCACCTATACGAAGGATGGGTTGGAGTGAGCACAGACTTGAGGTAAGGAGACCTTAAAAGCCCAGGAAAACGATGGATAAGATGAAACTAGAGGGGCAGTAAGGTGGTCACAAAGAAGTTGTGTGCAAGAGAGACTGGAGAAGCAGAAATGACAACATCTGGCAGCTGAATGGCCATGTGGGGTGAGCGAGAGTGAGGAGTTGTAGATGACACCAAACACATGAACCTGGGTGACTACAAGGCTAGATGTGCTCTCAGCACATAACAGTATGGGGGGTGGGGTGGAAGAGGGAGAAGTTTGGTGAAAAGATAATGAGTTCTATACTGACATGTTGAGTTTGAGATGCCTACAGGTCAGCTAGTAAGAAACCCTTAGACTAGGAAGATGACTGCGGCCACTCACAGAGGAGCCAACCAGCTCTCTGAGAGTTAGAGAGGACTTGACTGTTCTGCAGAGTTCTGTCCTGGAGTTGTGTGGCACACATAATTGCTGGGAATGAGTGCTGGATTACTTCTTTCCACATAGCCAGAGGAGGGCATGCATAATAGCAAACCAGTTCTGTGCTTGAATTGTGGGTAGCACAGGGCTTTTCAAGGAAGCAGAGGGGCTGGAGTGGAAAGTGATTGACTGGGAGCAGTTCACTGCATAATACCTAAGGATAAGTATTTGATTGACAGCCTGACGAATGAAGAGGTCCAGAAAGAGCTCCCCAGAGTCCCCTGGCTGGAATAGTTATGCTAAGTTTTTCTGGCTTTAATGGAACCCAGATGAATGCTTAGCACTAAAGTTTGAAGAGAGGCCTTCTTAGAGGAATACACAAAGATAAATTCCAAATCTGATTTTCTAGGATCAGTTAAAACCAGATTTAGAAAGAATAAATTTCATTCCAGCACCTAGCTCCCCTTCTCTGCAGATCTATTAATTAATTAACAACTGACCGTTTTCTATGGAAGTGTTCCAATATAGGGAGTTATATTTCCAGATGGATCTTGGAAAACACTTTGAGATCACTGGATGAAAAGCACGAAATCCATCAGCATATTCTTTTTATTATTCTTGTTGCCATTGGGTGATTGAAGCTTAACACACTGAAAGTAAATGCATCCCCAAATGTTCCTATCTCTCCTTACCACATGCAATTATGTAGTCACAAAGATGAGAGCACATTCCAAGGCATAGAGTTAGACAAACAAATGAAGATGAGCCATTGGAGAGAGAGAGAATAAAGAAATATATGGGCAATTTACCTCAACTCCAAAAATAATTTTGAAAATCAAGAAAGCTCTGCATACAAAGTAATTTTTCCTTTGTTGCCCAAAGGTATCTTAAGGACTGCAAAACATTGCTTATTTTAAAAGTCTGTTGCCAAAGACAAGACTGGTAGCAAACTGAATAATTCGTCAGCTAAACTTTGGACATTTCCATTAATAGCCATCCTGATGGGGTTGCAAATACAGAGATTATTCAAACTTTGTTTCCAAATTTGGGGTCAAATTTGGGCTTTTCCAGGTTTGAATTCTACTTATTTTGGAAGAAACTCAGCTTAATATTTTTAAAGAGTGGGTGCCTGCATTTAGTACACAATCTGTAATTCATCACAAGCATTGTTTAAGTAAATGAGAGATGCATGGATATATCTTCAATTGAATTTGGCCTGGATTACGAATGTATGCTTGTGCAATTTACTACAAATCTAGTTTTGAAAAGCATTTCCTGCAAGGTAATGGAGAACTATATGGTGGGTGTATAGAGGCAGCAGCATATTACTAATGTTGACTATATACAAGAAGCGGTGAAAAGGACATCGTCAATAAAATGACAAATATATGTACATGGGTGTGAGACATGTGACCAGATAAGTAGGTGGGTGAGTCATGTACCAGATGTGAGGCAGAATGAGTGCACAGTCTGCAAGCCACGGATACCCATCAGTAACTTTTTAAAAAGAGGTATGTTGGGTAAGTCTACTATTAAAATATTTACAATCAAATCTATATAAGAATTGAACACGGTGAAAGAGACTGAAGGAGTTATGAGATACACTGGTGAAGACAGTACTAACACCAGCGAGATCAGAGCTGCATCAGGGTACTGAATTCGTTTCTAAATCCTCACCCCACCAATATTTTCCCATGTCTAATCAGATTGGGATGTGATTTTTAATCTTGTTGTAACAGAATGGAAAGCAAAAAAGGACATTCTCCGAATAAGTTGTTGTCCTTTTTGTTTCACCGCCATCAAAACCCTGCTCATTTATCATTTAAAGAAAATTGGCCCGAATGGAAGCTCAGCCTGGATCACATATGTGGTTAGCTCCGCCGCTATGATGTATGGATCTGATGAGATGAACTATGAGGTCTAGAAAATCAGGTCCCTAAATGAAAGTGGAGATTCAGAGCCAAGAAAGTTATTCCTATAGTAGGGCTCCTCATTCCTCATTCTCCAGAGAAACTGAATGGAAAGAGAATGTCTGTGGGCAAAGGGCAATCTTCTACCCACCTCCTTGCTTACTTTGTGACCTCGTTGAAGGTTAATGCCTAGGTAATTAGAGATATGGCCAGAAAATGGAGTATTCCCCTTCCTTCTTATTCATATGTGCTGCCTAGAAGAATTTCAACTCATTATTTTCCAACATCACAGTTCTCATTAAACTTAAAACTTACTTTCAAAAGCAGGCAGTCCAGCTCTTGTCCAAAGGGGAAAAAAAGAGTGATAAAAACATATAGCTGACCTTGAAGAGTATTAGCGGTAGCAATAGCTTCAGAAAACAAAGGCTATGAGAACATCCTGTGATATGAGAAAAGTCTTCCTTCAAGCTGCCTATCAACAGGTCTGTACTTTAATCAAACCTAGACCTTCCAAACAATGCGTGCTCCTTTTTTATTGAAACTGTCAGCTGGTAGTTCTGAGGTGGAATAAGCATGAGAGTAAGGACAATGTCACCACCTGACTAAGAAAAGGAAGTAAATTGCAGATATTCGACAGCGTGCATTCTGTAACCCCATCATGATTCATCAGACCTGCTCAGCTTCTGAAAAATGAGTCTTACTTTTTTCTTGGAATTTTCTAACCTATAGTTCACAGCCAGAATATTCCACATTAAACTACTCATCTTAGTCTCTAGAACACACTCAGATGATATTGTTTAAAGATGATTTTCTCCTTTTAACACCAACTTTCAGAACCAAGTTAGTTTTCCAAAACACAGCTGCCCTAGTTCAGTGGTTCCTTGAGGATCCCCTACCATACTAGGGAATTTGTATGGAGTTAAGGAAGTCTCTATTCCATTTTCAGAGATTTCACAAAATGATAAAGCACACATTCATTTGCTATGGCTGGCATCATTTTTCAAAACATGGAGAAGACAGGTTTCTCAAGTAAATGGTAAATACATGGGGGAGCCACTCCATCTTTTCATTCAAAGCTACATTTTTTTCCTCCTTTTTAATTAGCCCTAGCAGGCTTCTTGATATAGCAGCCAACATACCATTACTGCATCTGTTAAGTGATATTGCAAATGCAGAGTTTGTTGGCTCCCTTGGAGATTAAATTACCTTTTAAAATCTCTAGCTGAAGCAGCAAGATTCTGTCTTCTACTCTGCTACTGGCCTGAGAAGTTCAGTGAAGGAATCCCTTCATGGTCAAGGTGCTTTGAAATATCTCTGGGCCCCAGGTAAATACAATCTACTTTCCAATGACTCTCTAGGTTCTGTGTAAATTCAACTTTCTTTTTGAATCTAAGGGTTATTCATGAACACATACCAGAGAAGTGAAGCAGCAAGGAATATTCATCATACAATTTTCCTTCTTTGGAAGGCCCAATGATTTAATTAAAGATGTAATGATGAGGTTTTCTTTTTAAGAATTCTCAAACTTGTCCAATCAGCTTTGCAAAAGTTTGTACGGCAAAGCTATACAAATCTTATTTGACATAGGAAATTTACGTACGCCTTGGAGAAATCTATTAATACTAGCTCAGGGGTTGGGAACCTGTGGCCTTGAGGCCACATGTGGCCCTCTAGGTCCTCAAGTGCAGCCCTTTGACTGAATCCAAACTTCACAGAACAAACCCTTTTATTAAGTTATTAGTAACTAGCTGTTTTCCTCCTTAGCTCACTGTGTCTTCACCTGCTCTCTACCCAAATAAACTAAGGCTGCATCTACATTCTCCTGAAAAGTCAGAAGAAAACAGAAAAGTCCAAAAATTCAATCAAATAACCTTTAATTTGGTCAACACGTGAATAAATGTCCAGAAAGTTTGAAATAGGTAGAATTTTTGTAGCTCTTATTCATTTTTGTCATATCTGTGGGGGGGGGGCATTGTGGTTATCACATAACCTATAAAAGGACAGATATGAATGCTCATAGAAAATACATGTGTCTATCAAGAATCTGTGATTTTATTTCTGTGAAAGGTACATCTACTAGAGATTACTGTCTATAACCTGGCAGATAAGCCTCAGAGCGTTTTTGAGATTCAGGTCAAGTAATTTGTCCATGGTCACATAGCTGAAATGAGAAGTGGGATTTGAAGCCAATTCTTCCTGACCCGAAGTCCAGCGTTCTATCCACTACCCTCCTAGTAGCAAATATAATACTAAATCTCCCAGTCAACTCAGTGGGTGAAAAAAATCAAACCAGTTAAACTCATTATTTGGCATCATGTAGCCAAAGATGGAAATGAAGGACTGATAAACTAAATTTTCTACTTTTCAGGCAGCTATGTAAGATTTCAACTATATTGAAATTATATCTCCAAAGCGCTACTAGATTTTCTAACAAATGACCAGCTTATAAAGTGGAAAAAATGGGCCCTTTGAAGGAACTGACCCATTGATTCAGTAAAAAAAAAAATTGCATCAACTGGTCAATTTCCTCAGAGTATTTTATTTTTTTCCACCATATAAGCCAGGTATTTAATGGAATTGACTCAATCCTTCGGTTATTTTAGTACTTTATAGAGACAGAATTTCCTTTGGTTATACTGCATGATTTTCTTTAGGCCTACAGTGATGCCCCTGGGTCATGTGTTTCCTATCTTAATTTTCATGGTTGACCCCAAATAGCTCATTATGCATGAGAAATGTATGTGTCCATAACCACAGAAAGAATTGTTCTGCAGGAGCCAAAAACTGCAGCTACCATTTGATATTTTGAGGTTTGTAGATTTCTTGCATTTGCTTCCTATAAATAATGGACCAGTCAGTTGTATTGCATAGCATCTGACCCTAATTTTATAACCAACCATGGCAAAGGAACTCTACTAAAATAAGTCAACTTTCCATGAGCTGAACCTAAGTAGGCTCAGAATAAATAGGCGAAGAATGTATGTGAGGACTGTTTCAAGGTACTATAAACGAAGATAAATAAGTTAAATCAATATGCCAGATTCAGCATTTTTCAAGTGTAGTATCATTCCTTCAAATTCACCTTGGAACTAAACCTCGTTGACAGATTAGTCTTAGTTATCCCCAAACTGTAATCCAATGCCTTTGTTTAAAAAGATGTAACATTAATGGTAGTGATCAACATTTTTACACTTAAATTTCATGTAAAAATGCATGACTACATTGTGTATACTGTGGCTTACACAGGCTACAAACATACAACGTAG
This sequence comes from Phalanger gymnotis, assembly GCA_028646595.1. NCBI lineage: Eukaryota > Metazoa > Chordata > Mammalia > Diprotodontia > Phalangeridae > Phalanger > Phalanger gymnotis. The sequence goes on from JAQQSZ010008781.1 coordinate 11,506, forward strand.
TTTGCAGAACTGAAGTGTGTAGTCCTGATGGTTGCATTGCTTGGTATTGTGGAGTTATTCCAGCATAACATGCTGAATGTACTTTTTAAATAATACATAATAAAGAATTGAATATGAGTGGCTCTTTGAACTTCCTGGTTGGTTTCCAAACATCTTGTGTTGTGGGGATTTTTAGTAGCTTTCCTATATAAAAATGGATTTAATGAATTTTTAAAGACACTGTACTTGTCTCCTTAATTAATCTCCATTCATTAAAACTTGTGGAAAAAAATGAAATGGATACCAATATATTTGTAATAACTGATACTTTACTGAAGTAGATATACAATTAAAAACACAGAATGACTTTGAAAACAATTTCTACCAGATTACAGGTTCATTGCAAGGGAGGTTGATACTTCTGGGGATAATTACATCTTGCCTTTATATAATCTTCAACCTTTCTGCTACTGTGACTTGCAAAAATGGACAATGTTCTAAAACTTCTTGGAAAAAATATACTAAGTAAATAGGTAAGGATGGGAAATAAAAGAAATCATTTTGGCAGCAGTAGCAATTGGTTCTCCAACCTAGCCACCTTGGCTCAAACAGTGGACTTCACCGAGTACAAGATGAGAGAGGTGTGGCTAGGAGGCAGGTGTTTTGAAAATTGTCTGGATTATTGGTGGGTTGCAAATTTCACGGTGGTCCAAAGCCAGGTTAGTCTCGGGCAACATTAAGAGATATAGCATCTAGGACTTAGGGAGGTGACATTGGACCTTTGTCAGACAACATATAAAGTATTCTATTCAGTTCTGGATATCACATTTTAGGAAGGACATGAATGAGCTGGAGACTGTCCACAGGAGAGCAACAAGCATGGGGAAGGGCTTTAAGTTCATACCCCATGCAGATAAGCGGGAGGTACTGATGATATTTACCCGGGAAAAGGAGCTCGCTTCAAGTATCTGAAGGGCTGCCAGGAGAAAGAGAAATTCGACGTATTTTGCTTGGCCCCAGAGGACAGAATCAGGAGAGGGGCAGGTTTCAGCTTAATGTAAGAAAGAACTCTGTAACAATGAGAATTCCCCAAAGTGAAATAGACTGCCTGTGGAGTTAAAAGACTGTCCTGTACTGGATGGAAGCCTTCAGGTGAAAGTTAGATGATTGCTTCTCAGGGATTTTGAAGAGGGCTTTCCTTTTCAGGCAAGGGTTCAACTAGATGGCCTCTGGGGTCCCTTCCAATTCTGCCCATTAGGAGGAAGAGGAGGAGGAGGAGAAAGAGAGAAAGAAAGAAAGAAAGAAAGAAAGAAAGAAAGAAAGAAAGAAAGAAAGAAAGAAAGAAAGAAAGAAAGAAAGAAGGAAGGAAGGAAGGAAGGAAGGAAGGAAGGAAGGAAGAAAGAAAGAAAGAAAGAAAGAAAGAAAGAAAGAAAGAAAGAAAGAAAGAAAGAAAGAAAGAA
>JAQQSZ010008782.1:0-12944 GCA_028646595.1 Phalanger gymnotis
CCTGGCCATTATGTCTCCTGGAAGCTCAAGAAGCGTTTGATACCTTTGGGCTGCAAGCCTCAGGAACTGGTATCTCACAGTCGGTGGCGTTGCGCTGCCTCTCCTCGCTTCCACAGAGTGCCGTCCTGTGTTGGGAGGCCTGGGGATCTGCTCTGGTTTCAGGCGCCCGGCTTTCTCCCAGCCTGTCTCCCACATGGTTTTTCCGGCCAGCAGCTTCTGCTTTGGTCCCGTCTGGGGCAGCTCCGCAGGCCGAGCGCTCTCCTAGCCTACAGAGTCGTTCCTTCAGCCTTTCAGATTCTCCCGGCTGGGAAATCTGCCCCACTCAGACTGCTCGCACTTTCTAACTCTCTCAAATCTGCTGAGATTCACTTCTTTATAGGAATCCAACAGAACTTGTGAGAGAGCTCTGGCAAGACGCTGTTTTCATGTGGCCATCTTGGCTCTGCCCCCCTAACACTTTGTTTTCTTTAAAGACAAGCATCTCTCAATAATTTTTCTTTAGCAAGAATATGATTTGGAACATCAACACTTTTTGGTTTATTTTATATTCTAATATTATCCTTCAATGAAAGATTTAAGAAAACATTTTCAACCATTTATTCATATGATCATTGGCATTACTACACTGAGATGCAAGTCAATAAAAATAAGTGGTATTGAGTAAATAAATACACCAGTCATAGATTAAACCACTTATTGGCCATAATGCCACCTGTGCTACTTATGACAAAAGCCTGATTTTTGTTACCTGAAGTAATAAAAGAAGAATTTGCATTGTTAACCTGTTATATTTATGGATGAGTAGATTTACATAAATTATAAAATTTTAAATACACACCACTTAAGCACTTCAATGATACAATCCTCATTTTATATTCAGATGGATTGCACTAAGCAAAGAAAAGTTAAATATTGGTTCCTCAGTGTTGTGGCCACAATTTTAGGAACAAGATTCCCAGTTGATAGTATAAGATACAGAGAATAATGTCAATTAAAAATGCATTCTGCAATTTTATGTGCACAAGCTTCTAAAGAGAGCTAAGATACCATCTATCATATTTCCTTTTGAGTTAATTTGTCTAAATAAAAAAACTCATATAAGGGTATTAAAACAACAAATACATCATAGTAGATCTTCTATGGGAAGATTATTATTTCCTCATTAACAAGGAAGAAGTAAATTGATAGCTTTTTTTTTCCTCAGGTAACAAGATAAACAGATCAAACACTTACAGAAATTCTTTGGAACCTAGAAATATCACTTCACAGAACAATAACAAAGGCTAAGAACAGGCATATTCCACTTGATTTGTTAAATTTAACCAGCAACCACCTACCTTTGGATGAAGCTTATGAAATGGCTAACAACCAAAGGTGAATTCTAAAGACAGTTTCTTTAAACATAGGTACAGTCAGCCAAGAATATGCTGACAATAAGCAACAAACAAGTGTTTGTGTCATGCAAATATGTTTAGAGACACAAAGAAGTTTATGATAGCCATGCAAAATCAGGACATCACTGCCAGATACTTAGATAGGCTTCCCTTAAGGAGTTGAGACTTAATGACTGACGAAATCTGTGCTAGAGATATGTAGATGCTCTATAACAAATCATACTAAGTTGAAAAAAATGCACTTACTAGGTATCTAGCTAGACATAGAATGTCCCAGAAAGGAGAGCATCAATAACTTGTTATACTTCATATGCTTACAGATGATGAATCCCCATGTACAAATATAATCTAAAACTATCCTTGTAACTGCAATCAATACATTATTGGAACAAGAGTTAAGATAAATAAAAAGCAGTGCCCACAATTTTTCAGATATAACATTGGTCTGTAAAATTTATAACATTTTGTTGGATGTTGCTATGCTGAATGCTCATAATCTCTAAACTATATGTAATGAAAATCTTTCATTACAGAGAAAACCATTGCAAGAAATCAAAACCATGTGAGAATACGATTAAACATCTACCCCTTCTTCCTAGCTCCTCCTCAACATATCAAAAAGAAGTTTTCAGTGAGCCTACAGATGACTTTCTAACTGTACTTCAAATATGAAAACCAAGGGGGAGCTAGGCAGCACAGTGAGTAGAGCACCAGAGTCCTGGAGTCAGGAGGACTTGAGTTCAAATTCAGCCTTAGACACTTAACACACTTACTAGCTGAGTGACCTTAGGCAAGTCACTTAACCCCAATTGTCCTGCCTTCCCCCTTCCAAAAAACCCAAAAAAACAAAAACAAAAACCAATCACTTCTTCCACCTGGATTATAGTTCAGACATTAAGTATAAAGAATAATAGTTGTTAGTGATTTATACTAGAATGCCCCCTTTTTTGCTGAATTCCATCAAATTAGATGAAAAGAATAAGAAATCATTATTATAGTAACAGATATTTATGTAGATTTTTAATGTTCACAAAACAGTTTGCATATTTTCCCTCATTTGAATTCCTGACAGCCATGCAGGGAAGATACTAGAAATATATTCTATTATACTATACTATACCACACTATACTATACTATACTATACCACACCACACCACACCACACCACACCACACCACACCACACCACACCACACCACACCACACCACACCACACCACACCATACCATACTATACTATACTATACTATACTATACTATACTATACTATACTATACTATACTATACTATACTATACTATATTATAACCTATTTTAGAGGTCAGAAAATTGGCATTCAGAAAAAGTCAAATGAGTTATCCATGATCACACAGTTAGTATATGCCAGAAGTGTGATTTAAATCTGGGTCTTCCTAATCTCAGGTCCAACATTCAATTGTCTATAAGAGATTGTCTCTCAGTATTACTGCAACTTATATGTAATTGGATAATGATCATACAGTCAAATTCATGCTTATATTTAAGAAATAGAAACTATCTTACTCTAAGCCCTGTTAGGTATATCAGGTTGTACATGGTAGGTTCTCTCAAACCATAATTCAGCTTCTGACTGGAATGTTTATGGCTACTAATTAACCAGATGGCACTTTTAGTTCATAAAGGAGGCTTTTGATGAACTACTATGATAACAGTAAGGACATTCCCCCTTCATAAACCTTCAGTTCATCCTTCCACAGGTATATAAATAAATGTTAATTGGGAATAGTATACTTGCACATTAATCATCCATGGATTATGAATACATACAGAAGAGGTATGACCAAGTTACCCGTAGAAGGCACACAGAAAATGCATCTAAAGGGACGTAGAGAACATATTGGACAGGCACATAAATGGCAGGACAACTGATGCCTCAAATGTTCTGATGTCTTGGATGTCTTGACATTGCTTTGTTGGGGGGACCTCCTCCAAGCTAAATATTTCTTTCCTGTGATCCTGACCAGATGTTGTGATGTAATACCTTCCTTCTAGGAATAGCTACTGCTTCTTTCAGGGACTAATATATTTTTTCCCATTGTCATTTAGGTCTTCAAATATCTTCAGAGTCACCTAACAGCTTATCCAACATTCCTTAGGTAATTAAACTTCAGGTTGCAAATTTGTCTTAACGGTGAACACTTTCTCATACTGCACTAGCACCTGTCCTGAATTTACTGTTCTTGTTATGATTAATAAACCTCTATCCAGACATCTTAGCCCATGTCTTCTCATTCTTTTTTTTCCAGATTGTATCAGAACGGATCTTAAGATGAGATCAAGCCAGTCTTTGAGGTCTTTTCTTTAGTTTCACTCTTTTTAAAAATTTGACTACTTTGATTATTTTTTTTTCTCCATAGGTATCTCAGTTCACCTTGCATCTAACTTATAATCAGAAGATTTCTCTAGTTCTTAGGTTTTATATAATTTGGTTGAAATAAACAGCTCTATGTCTCTTTTCTACTTTTGAAAAATGAACTGAATTATATAGTGTTTAAGAAATTTTTAACATCTACTCTCTATGTTCCTATATTCTAAGCCAATAGCAAAGATGGTGCTGACTAAAGAGAGGACAAAGTTTGGAGACCTCAGGTTGTCTTGCATAAGCAATTTTGTTAATCTAGTCTCTCTCTGATCATTTTATTTGTGAATCTATACTTCAAGATCATTTTCGATGGCCCTTTCTCCTAATGTGAAATTTCCTTGTACTGTCATCATAAGCTATCTTACGGAATGGCAGGTCTTTAGAGCTCTTAGAATTTATTTATTTATTTATATATATATATATATGTGTGTGTGTATATATATATATATATATATTTATATTTTAGATAATTTAGAATTTATTTATTTAAAATGAGGAAACTAATGCTCAGAGTTAAAGTAATTTACTGAAGCCTCATTTTTAGTTTGTGATCTATTTTTCTACCCTTTTCTACTCCCTCTTTGAACTCAACTTATATTGAATATCCATGTATTTCAAAACCTGTAATTACAAAAGGGTTCCTGCAGCAAAATCTCTTTGAAATTTTCAAAGAATTTCAGGTAATGAAATTCCACCAACACTTATTAAATTCTTACTGTAGGAGTCTGTCAGGCCAATGAAGTCAATCAGAATAGCCTTACATATAAGGGGACATGAGCTGAACCAAAGATTCAGTTTAATTAAAGGAATTGTCTTAAATTCACAGCAATGTAAAACACAGCCTACCTAGCAGGAGGCAATATTTGGCAATATTTGTTTATGTGCAATAACTCAGGGCTTTTCTTTTTCCGCTGAAGAACTTCTGAAGGAAATTTCAATTGTAATACTTATGTTCTTCTTTGGAATCAGCATTGAAATGATAACCTACCTTTTCAAAACGTAGTGAGAATGCAACACTACAGAAAGTTTTTTTTTTCCTTCCCATCCAAGTTAATGCTTTTCATCTAAGCTGCTTTGAAATGACTTTTATTTAGTAGTTTGATGACTTACAATATTCTCTCTCATCTATTGAATTTTTTTCTTTTTTATTAGCATTCTTTATTTATCCTCTCCTTTTCTCATTTTTTTCCTTACTCAACTATTCTCTGACCATAAGAGGCATAATGATATAATAGAAAGCTCACCAGTCTAATCTAGATTTATAAGACCTGGACAGAAGTCCTTGTTCTTCCACTTAACAGTTAAGAGAAATTATTAAAGTTCCATTCTTATCCTCTTTCTTAGGTTTATCTCACAGAAAAAGAGAGAGTTGAATATTTTCTGAAATTTTGTGAATCTTCAGAATATCTATAATTAGACTAAAGCACTCAAAGAAAAGTGAATTGCTGATATAAAATAATATTGCATTCTATTTTGATGGGCATGGGGTTAGTAAACTGTAAATTCTTTAAAAATAGACTATGTGATATAGCAGCCAAGAAATCTAATATGATTTAGACATTAAAAAATACAGTGTCCAGATGGAGAGGAATGAGAATCTTGGAGATTTGCAATATACAGTTTATTCAATAGCAATATATGTTGTAGAGAGTTCTAATTGCTTTTATTTTGACAATAAACCTAGATTATTTAATTCTATGTCTCAACTTTTCAGAAGGATATTGATGAGATGGGGAGTTTGCAGAAGAGGACAAATAGCATGGTAAAGGTAAGTCAGTTCATGCCATATGATAATTAGTTTTTGGAACTGGAGAGGTTTAGCCTAGTGAAGAAAAGACTGTGTGTAGAGGAACAATAAAGAGGTGGGAAGGTGAAATATTTAAAAGGCCTGTCATATCATGAAGAAGAATCAGCCTAGTCACTAAGGATCACAATCTGGGGGTCATCTTCAATTCCTTATTCTCTCCCTCTTTCAAACACTTATCAAATTGGTTGTCAAGTCATGACATTTCTACTTTCATAATATCTCTTATATATGTCCATATCTTTCCTCTGACATTAATGTCAATTCATCCCCTCACTCCAGGACCATTTGTATAGCCTATTGGACTTGCCACCTCATCTCTTCCCATTCCAAACCATTCTTTACTTAGCTGTCAAAATGATGTTCCTAAAATGCTAATTTATAGGAGTTATTTTTGCCCAATCATATGCCACTAAGACTTATAATCTAAGTGAAATGAATGAATATTTATTTAAAAATATGAATTGAATATGTTAACAGAATAGGAAATAGAATACTTAAATAACCTTACCTTAGGGGAAAAAGTGAATAAGTAATTAAAAAGCTCCCTAACAAAAAAATAAAAATCCCCTGGACCTAATTGACTACAAGTGAATTCTACCAAATATCTAAGGAATAATCCCAATACTATATAAAGTATTTTAAAAAATAGGTAAGAATGAGTCCTAACAAATTCCCTTTATGACACAACTAAGGTTGTGTCATGATACATAAACCAGGGAGAGTAAAAACAGAGAAATAACATTATAGACAAATTTCCTAAATAAATATTGATGTCCAAAAAACTAATAAAATACTAGCAAGGAGTTTACAGCAATGTATAACACTATGACCACATGGGATTTATAAGAAGAAGGCAAGAGTTGTTCAATATTAGGAAAATTATTGACCATGTCAATAACAAAGCCAACAGGAATCATATGATTATTTCAATAGTTGCATAAAAACAAATTTTAAAAACACATCCACTCCTATTTAAAAAAAAAACCTAGAAAGCATAGGAATAAATGGAACCTTTCTTTAAAAAGATAAGTAGTGTATATCTAAAACCAAAAGAAACATTATCTATACAGGGATAAAATTGAAATCTTCCTCAAAAGATCAGGGGTATAGTAAAGATGTCCATTATCACCATTACTATTTAATATGTACTGGAAGTGTTACTTAAAGCAACAAAACAAAAAAAATGAAGTCAAAGGAAGAAAAAATAAGCAATGAGGAAACATAACAAGCACTGTTTGTGGAAGATATGCTGAGTACTTAGAGAATCAACTAAAAAACTAGTTGAAGGAATGAACAACTTTACAAAGTTGCAGCATATAAAATAAGTCCACATAAATCATCAGCATTTCTATATATTACCAAAAAAAAGTCCAGCTACAAGAAACAGAAAGAGAAAATTACTTTAAAATAACTGTAGACAATATAAAATACTTGGGAGTGAACCTGCCTGCCAGGACAAACCCAGGAATTTTATGAACACAATTACAAGACACTTTTCACACAAACAAAGATAGATCTAAAAAACTGGAGAAACATTAATAGGTCATGGGTAGGCTGAGCCAATGTAATAAAAATGAAAGTTCGACTTATTGCGTGTCATACCAATCAAACTACCAAAGTATTATTTTATAGAGTTAAAAAAAAACAAAATTCATCTAGAAGAACAAAAGGTGAAGAACATCAAGGGAATTGTTTAAAAAATGTGAAGGAAAGCAGCCTAGCAGTATCAGATTTCAAATTACATTCAAATTACAAAAAAATCTTGGAAAACTGAAAAGCATTTTGGCAGAAACTAGGCATAGTCCCGTATTTCACACTGTATACCATGAAGTCAAAGTAGATAAATGATTTAGAGATAAAGGCTGATATGCAAGTAAATTAAGGGAAAATGAAAAAGGTATTTGTACTACCTGGAGATAAGGGGAGAGTTTATGAGCAAATAAGAGATAGAAGGGATCATAGGAAGTAAAATGGATAATTTTGATTACATATTACAATATTACATATTACAACACTAAAGTTTTTCCACACACAAACACATTGCCTGTATTAAATAGATAAAATTAGAAGGAAAACAGGAAATATAAAAAGTAAGTTTCCCTGATAAAGGTCTTATTTCTCAAATATAGAGGGAACTGAATCCAATTAATAAAAAAAATGGCCATTCCCCAGTTGATAAATTATTGAAGGATATAAACAGGCAGTTTTTAGAAGAAAAAGATCAAAGATATCAAAACTGACATCATAAAGCTCTAAATCCCTACTGATTAGAGAAATCCAAATTGAAACAATTCTGAAATATCACCTCACACATATTATATTCACAAACATGGCAGAAAAGAAAAACGACAAATGCTTCAGGGGATGAGGAGAAATCGGGATACTAATGCACTACTGCTGAAGTGTGATCTCATCTAACTAGTCGGGAAAGCAATAGGAGTTATACAACTATGAATACTTTTTGACTCAACAATATTACCACTCACTCCTTATTGCAAATAGGTCAAAGAAAAATAAAATAAACTATGTGTACAAAAGTATTTGTAGTAGCTCTTTTTTTGTAGTGGCAAATAATTGGAAATCAAGGTGATGCCCATCAGTTTGTGAATGACTGAACAAGTTATGATATTTGTGATTGCAATGAACTACTTTTTTGCTATATAAAATTATGAGTGGCACAGTTTCAGAAAAATCTGGGAAGCCTTACATGAATTCACACAAAGTAAAGTGAGTAGAACCAGAAAAAATGTACAAAATCACTTCAATATTCTAAGGATGATCAATGATGAAAGACAGCTACTCTAATCAAAGAAATTTTCCAAGATAATTCCAAAGGACCCATTGAAGAAAAATGTTATCCACCTCTAGAGAAAGAACAAACAGACTCTGAATGTGGATTGAAGCGTACATTTTTAATTTTATTTTTCCTGTTATTTCATGTTTTTTTATCTGTGTTTTCTTAGTGAACATATTTACTATAAAAATATGTTTTTCATGACTTAAACAAAAGCCATTGATGGCTTATACATACAGAAAAATGCAGATCTTACCAAAGCATATATCCTATTGCATAACCTCTAGTAGCATCCTATTTCATACAGAACCAAATATAAAATGCTCTGTTTGGTTTCATTTTTTTTTCCATTCACTTCCAATAGTCTTCTTACATCTGATGCTGTTATCCAGTGACACTAGTCTTCTTGCTGTGTCTCAGACACAACTTTCCATACTCATACTCTGGAAATTTTTGCTATATGTGTTACATATCTGGAATCTTCTGCCTCTTTATCTCCACCTCCTGGATTCCCTGGTTACCTTTGCATCTTAAATAAAGTTCCAATTTATACAAGAAAAGAAGACTTTTCTAGTTTTCATTAATCTTAGTACTTTCCTCTGAGACTATTATAGAAGTAACATAAAATTCATGACCTTGGACCATGGGCATGACTGAATGGTTTGGAGTCATGAAGTGTAAGGACTTCTCTAGGTAGAAGGCAGAGAAAGTATAAGATTTATTCAGACTCCAGAGGATCAAATTCAAGGACCATTGCCCACAATTTGATGTTGTGACTGTAATATTCCAAAACCGATAAGCCCACCTCACTATAGTAACAAGGAAATTATAACAAAATATTATAGCAAAGAATCAAGCCATACTGTAGCTTCCCCTTTATGCTAGGCCCTCCCTATAAAAAGATCTCTCACGAATCATAACTCTCAGCTCAGCACTCTCTCCTGAAGCTCTGCTGATTCCAAGTTCCTTGATCTCCACATATCCCTCTTGTTCAGCACTTTTGGCTCTGCACTCTGACTCTATACTTTCAATGCTGTCTCTCTGCCTCTGAATCCTGCCACTGTCTGCTGCTCCCAGTTCTGTTCTCTTTTTATACAGTCCTAGCTGTCATGTGATTGACTAGAATTCAGTGCACATACCAGCGGCTCTGGTCTTAGCAACTCCCCTTAGGCCTATGAGGGCTTCATGCCCACATGGGTTTAGCACCCAGTAAGTAGAAGTTCAAGGGCCTACTTATGAACAAAAATATAATCAGGCCTTCGCACTTAGACCAACCTGAGCCCTATTGAGTAGGTGGGGAAGATGTTTGATCAGATTAATACTACAACTATCCATAATTTAATATATGTTTGTATATGTGTGCATATCTGTACATATAAACGTATATATATATATATATGTACATGTGCATATACGGTCATGCATAAATGTATATAAACACCTAAACACGGTTATACATACATACCTATATTCATATATATATGTATATGTGTTTGTAGCTTTTTTGTATTTATCTATTTGCATGTTTCACTTCCTTTACCCTGTGAACTCCTTGATAGCAAAAACTGTTATTTTCTTTCTTTTTATCTTCAGTGTTTAATACAGTTCCTGACAGTTAGTAGGCATTTAATAAATGCTTATGGATTGTTGTCTGACTGATTGACTCATCATGTCAGACACTAGGAGGAAGAAGCAGGTGCAATGATTCAAAGCTGAAAAAGGTTACTTTTACCTTAACGTAAGGTATGCTAATCAGAGCTGAGATGTGGTAGACAGCATCAACAAGTACTGATTTTCTTTTCAATAGAGGTCTGCAAAAAAGGGTAAATGCCTACCTCTCAGATAATATCTTATTATCAGATATAATGATACCATCTGATCTTATTCTCAGATATTATTGTCATCAATAATACATATGGATTGATTTTCATATATCCATTTTCATATTGTCGCCCCACTGGATTGCAAACTTCTTGAGGGCAGAGATTGTCTTTTGCTCCTTTTTATGTCCTTAGCAATTAGTACAGTAACTGGCACATAGCTGGTGTTCAATGAATATTTACTGATGATTGCTTGACATATAGGTTGAGTTTTATAGCCTCTGAGGATTCTCCCAAATTTGAGATTCTATAATTCTTTAAAGTCTTTCTGTATTCCAGAAACATATGGAATTGCGATGAAACAGCTTGAAGGCTGACTTATAAAAACTTGAGGCATAAATGAAGCCCTGAATTCAAAATTAATGGGGTTACATTAAAACATATTCAAATATATTGAATTTATCCTGGAGTATACCTTATCTTTCATTTAACTGAAAGTAAATATTAATGGTAAAAAATGCAAATTTAAATCCATCAGTATGCAGAACACTGATGTCATGCTGGTTTCAATCTTAGATGTTATAATGTCAGTGCTTACTAACATTGAATTTCACAAAATAAAATTTTGCCACTACTCTTGCTTAACTCTACAGAACATACTGAAAATCAAAAGCAATCATGAGAGGCCCTAAGAGACATTCACTGCATATACACCATTTTATAGTTACTTAAATTGTGGAAGTATTTAAGGTTTACAATTTTCTTTGCCTACTTCACCTCAATTGACCTCTACAACAACAGCATTAATGGTGCTACAGGTATTATTTAGGGCACTGTACTATTCTTGCTATCATCCAAGTTTTTGTAGTTCAAAATTTCTGTAGGATTCTAGAAGTCCTTCTGTATATCCGTAGACTTCATAGTTACGTCTACAAAGTACTATATATTTTTTTTATTTTTCCTAAAGCAATTTTATGTTTACTGGAGTTTCTGTGAAGGACCCAAATATCTTGATGTTTTCCCATGTCATTTGCTACATATATATATATATATATATACACACATATATACATATATACACATATATATACATGTATATACATATATACACACATATATACATATATACACATATATATACATGTATATATATATATACAGACATGTCGATATATCTATATCTACATCTAATCAATCTAGCTAGCTAGATATACATATATATATATGTATATATATATATATATACATATATATATATATATGTATGTATATTGGACTTCATGTGGCATGAAGTGCTTGATACTGGAGAAATTCAAAGAAGTACAATGCATTGTACCTGCTGTCAAAAGGTTTACTGAGGAGGCTTAAATCATGCCTATGAATCCTTTTGTAATCAACTCTCAAGTGATCAATGTAGGGAGTATACTTCCAAATCCAGTACTGGATTTAAATGAGTATTATAATTAGTTTGAATTAGAATATGTAATACTTATGTTGACTTCCATTGAAAATGGGTATATAAACAGCACCTACTAAATAGTTTTGTCATTGTTGTTTTTATTTCCCCTGGTCTGTTTGCTTGTGTGTGTGTGTGTGTGTGTGTGTGTGTGTGTGTGTGTGTGTGTGTGTGCTTTTGGTGAAGATCAAATAAGATAATATATGCAAAGCACTTGACAAACTTTGGTTCACTACATACATGTTAATTCTCATCAGCACCACCATAGCTATCATACGGAATGTGTGATATTGTAGATATCCAGTCTCACCATCACGAAGACCTAGGGTTAAGATCTACTTCCGTTTCATCTTGTCTGTGTCATCCTTGGCAAATGACTTAATGATTCAGTGCTTCTAAACAATTCTTTAAAACTAGAATTTGCAGAAAATGTGTAAGATCTACATTCATAGAGGGGTTTTCCTCATTTGGGAAATTTGTATATCACTGAAAACAAGAATCTAGTCATTGTAATGATAACACTAATAATTATTGTTACTGTGATCATTTGAGCATGGAGAAGAATCTTTGGTGGAATGCTTTTCTAAAATAATACAGTTGTGTCTCTTTTAAATGAGTATTGTGGAAGGGTTTTACATAATTATACATGTGTGACTGTGTTGTTAAGCAAAATTGTCTCATTAGCATGGCTTTTGTTTCTTTTGAGTGGAAGTACTTTCAGCTGTTAAGTGCTAAGCCCCAGGCCCAGGGCCCTGTCAGGTGTGAAACCTGTGTGGGTGTGGACTGGTGACTTAGGAGGGGCCAGCTGGGGAACCAATGGTCTCTGGTCATTGAGGCGGGGCTTGAGAACGCCAGAAGCTCGGCCGCGAGGAGGGGTGAGCTGGGAGACAACTTTAGCGGCGGCAGCAGCGGCAAAAGGTGTGGGAGCCAGAAGCTGCAGAGGCAGGAAGTTGCAGAAGCGGGGCTTACCTGAGTGCGAGCAGGAACGTGAGGCCAGTGAACATGATTTGGCTAAATACTCTTTTACTTTTCTTTGGCCTCCTAGTTGCCCTTGTGAAATGGGCTTTCTGGCCTGGAGTCTTTTTGTCAAGATGTTGGAATGGGGAGGCTGGTTCAAGTTTTTGCTGCGGTGGGGCCTAAATAAATTACTTGTTGTTTTCTCCTTAGAGAATCTCTCATACCTTGCGATTTCAGACCATTCAAACATATACATGATTATATTTGAGATCATAAATTCGGCCTTCCTACTACATTTGGCGACGGGATTGATGGGAT